>DWAO01000173.1:0-31294 GCA_018230605.1 Heliconius congener | reverse complement strand
TATTTTACACTTTTATTTCATTAGAACACAGGAAAAATAATAAAGAAAAAATATACATAATAAATTAACCGTGGCAAAATGTTAATTTTAATGACTTTAACTTATCAGCTTATTCGTATTTTAAAAATCTATGTGAAATATAAAAACATGGAATAAACATCTAATCATCTTCTTCAAAAAGCATTTGCAGTAAGTCTCGTTGACCGCACTGACTGCCTTCCAGCCTTTGTACACCTTTCCATTTAATCAGTGTTGGTATTACCATTAGTTTCGTTCGACTGTCTGTTCTGAATGGACATGCTCTATCTTTCCAACTGAAATATAAATGTAATTTTGTTAATAAACTTACATGGGAAAACTACTTTGAAAAGACTAGAGGTGCAGGGGCGAAAGCGTGTTACTGTAAACACGACAGATTTGTGTGTCCAATGTCCATTGAGGGAAATACAATAGTGAATATTTTAATTTCCTTGCTCTGTTAATGAGACAATGTTGAAACGAGACAATGTTGAAGGTTGAGTTCCGACACCCCAACAAGCAATGGGCAACGGCAGTATCTTAACCAGAACAGAGGAACTTAATTCCTAACACTAGATACTCATGTTACCTCTGCCTGCTCTGCTATGTACAGTCTGATAAAGTAGTGTTAGTAACAATGGCATAACATTTTTGTGGTGTTTGGCACATAGCATAGTAGCCAAAGGTCAGCTCAGGTTTCGAATTAAATTCCAAACATTGTGTGCTGGCAGACCTTAACAATGTATGCAGGATAGGCATGAAAATAGTTTCACTACCCATTATTTCAATACTGGTAACAACAAGTCATGACCAACGATTGCCCTGAAGTTAGCCCGGCTGCACAGCAATTTTACTTTTAAGATTTTTACCTACTTTTAATTATTAATTATTTTCCCAATTGTACAATACATAAAAATTTGAAAGCCTAACTTCAGAGCAGTCACAATTTGTAGCAAAATAAAATACAAATATATCTAAGCTATTCCAATAATTATATTATATTATGATAGTCTGAAATGAATTTATCATTACTTTGCATTGTAATACATATATCTATTTTTGATAAAACATGTGGTAACACTTTGATAACACTGAACAATGAATGATTAGGCACAGTAACTCATATATATGTAACAAACTAAGTAATATCTATATTTTATAAACAACGTACAAATATACTCACTATTCACGATCACCAACATCAACATACACAAATATAGCATTTTTCTGCAACTCGCTTAAATAGGCTTTTAGTGCTGGTTCAACTGAAAATAAAAAAATATAGAGTTCAGACTAAATGCTATTTAATTATTAAATAAAAAAGATATGTATAAAATAAGTTTATAACTTAATATATTTTAGTTATAAACTTATTTTATTGATAAGAACTAACTAAAAGAGAGAAGCAGCATTTAGTTCAACATTGGGTTGTCGTTGGTTTATTTACATTAGTACATTACCTTATCAAAACAAATAATGTATTACAATGGTATATTTTGAATGTTCCTACCCAATTGACAATATATACACCAACTTCTGCCATTGTCTTTTTTACTACCCGTAAAAAATAAGTAAATATTCCTTTTTGTCTTAACATTTTCTATATAATTTGTGAATTCTTCATAATTGCTTAATGTAAAGATTTCAATTTTTGGTTTAGGCATTTCACTGTCATAAGTATTCAAAAAATAGTATATATGTTAATTATACAAATATATTTAAATTTAAAAATGACAAATGTCATCGTTTTTTCACATACTCTTATCAATAAAATAAGTTAGACGTGTGTATATTTTATTTAAGATGTGAATTAATAAAACAAAGTTCATTTTAGGTCAAAAGTGTCTTTTTTACAGTATAAATATTCATTAAATAAAAATAACAAATATATATTACTTTTATAGTACTCAAGCACCATTTGAATTTTTACTTATTTATATTTAGTAATTTGGTAAATAATATCAGTAGCTAACTTAATCAAATTATCAAATACTATCACCACTTACCTTCAACACAATCAGGGCACCAGCTATTGCCATTCGGTAATTTTGAGCCACTAAAGTAAAATATCACAGGTGGACCATTGGGCTCAATATTTTCCGTAAATTTTGCAAAATCATCAAAACCTTTTATTTCTATTTGATTAACCATTTTACTCGTAGTTAGATTAAAAATATATTTTATAGTCTTCAGAATATATATCTGTTTTATATCAACTACGTTTACTTGGAAGCGATTGGCTCATATAATGTAATAATAAAGTATAAGTTACTATTATAAAATATATCCTTTATCGTGAATTAGACATAATTGGATAATAAGAAATGTCAATTGTCATTTTTCAAATGCCGCTACGTCATCCGTAATTGCAGATGTAAACAAATTAATAACTGTTACAGATAGAAAAAAATGTATTACATACAGCAAATGTTAAGATACCGTACAATGAAGCACGATATTCATAAAAATATAATATACTAATTATATTTTCGTTTGGAATAAATGTAGAAAAACGCAGACTATCTACAAACTTATTTATTTTATTAATAAGCTGTTGTTAAAGACTATTTATGGCTTACACCGTAAGAAATTATTAATTAACTTAAATTGTTTTTAAGAGAAACAAACATTCAATTAGTATAAGTCAACAAAAGAAAAAAAATGCAACGTATGACAAAATTATAATATTGATAACCACTTTTATTTTTTATAAAATGTTCTCAATTAAATAACATGCGTTGAAAGGAAAAGTCAACGGTCACCCTGACAGTTACTCCAATCTTCGATTTGAAAAAGTTTTGTTTGCGCTGTGCAATGTTTTCTTTTATCGAGTTATATTTATATTATTAATAATATTTAAAAATGGATTCATCGGTTAAAAAACAATCTGCAATGCAGCCCAAAACTCTAGCAGAATTATTACCTGGACTTGGCGGTTTGTTTTTATTTACTTAAGGATAATGTTTCATTGAAATAGTCAAACTTTTTACATATTTCATTAATACTAATACTAATAAGCTTTACAAATATATTTTTAATGTAAATTAGTAGCCTACAACAATATAAACATATGTTAATGCCTTTCTTAGGTATCCTTTCGGTAGATACAGTTATTACAAACACTGCTAGAAAACAATCACGACAAACTATATTACCACGTACTGCAGAAAAAACAATGAAGCCCTTGACTTTAGCAGAGATGCGGGGTGAATTATTAGGTATTATTATTTTTCTTTTAGATCCTTATGTAAATTGTTGATTATATTTTATTTATTATCTATATATCATCTCTAAAATATTAAATTCCAGCTTTAAAGCCCTTATCACCTAGAAGACCATCACAGCAAGACATGTCTACGAAAAAAAAGGGCTGGAACTCATCAGTGAAAGTTGTTAACAAAACAAAAAGTCACACATCAGATGGACAAATGAAACATAATTCTGTTAGAAAAGTCCTCAATTTCCAATCTAAAACCAAGGTTTGTGTTTTGTTGTATTTAAATTATATTAATTCAGCTATCCAGCCATATAACACAGTTTTTAACTGAAGTAGTCATTATCAAACTTTAACTATATGTATCACTATTAATTTCCAAGATTTTTTATTTTTGAATTTTTTTATAAGGCATTTGTGGAGCGATCGTTTATCACTTTGTTATGTCAATTATTTCAATTTCCCTCCTCAGAGCATGGAATTAAATTATGTCATTCTACACACAGTTATTTGATAACAGATAATGGGTGTATCTTTATAGGTTTTCTCTGCATATTCTGCTAAAGTTTGTGCTGTGTAATCCCGGCCTAGAATAGGATCATCCTGGTACTGGTGGTGTCGTAAGAGGCGACTAAAGTATGTGTAGTAGAGTCACATCGCCAGCAATGGCAACACGTATGGGCAGACTCGAGCTGATCATTACCACCCCTGGAATTTAAAACCGGTGTTAAGTAGTGGCTTTATACCACTGCGTTTCGCATCAGGTTATGTGGGGCCCCGGCGCCCAACTCACCTTAAGGGTGGCAACGTACCTGTAACTTCTCTGGTGTTGCAGGGGGCCATGGGCGGCGGTAGTCACTTACCATCAGGTGACCAGAACGCTTGTTTGCTTTGTCATGTCCGTAAAAAAAAAATGTGGGAAAAAATGTGTAATATAAAAAAATACAAAGAACATTTATATCTATAGATGAAATAATTTATATATAATTTTTTTAAACAGACTCCCAACCCAAGAGCCAGTACTATAATGAATACAGAAACACCTAAATTTCCAAAACCAGAATTTAGAGCTAAAAAGTCTCTTCACATACAAAGTAAGTAAACACATTTTGTTTTATTATTAATTTGTAAAGTTTTTTATATATATTAATAAACTATGACTGCTTGGTTTTTATAAAGAAACATTTTTATTCCATTGTTCAATCCTCATATGAGGAAATAAATTATCCTTCTCTATTCCTTTGATCTACTAGTAGATAAAATAATGTCGAGAAATTCAAGCAGAAACCAGATAATGTAGTGCAGACGAAACCTAGGAATCTGGTGTTAGGATACTCCATTTCCTTTAAGACATTTGTGTTTCACATTTACTGCTGAATTATGAAGGCATTGCATGTTGAGTGGTGGAACTCAACACTGGGATTTACAGCCGGGCTTTTAGAGCGTGGAAATGAAAATATTAAATATTTCAATTTCTCATGTGGGAATTGAACCCAAAATGTCACTATTACACTGATGCCCTGCACCATAACCATCTTAAATGGAGGATGGAGGCTAGAAAAAAACAACATAAATTTGATCCAAACACCTAATTTCAAAACCTTAATTTTTATGTTCATTCCAAATGTTAATAATTCAATCAATTGATTAAGTAAAGGATTAATATTTTTATTATTTGTATTAATAAATTATAATTTTTTTCAGATAAAACAAATGTAAGAATCAGTGGTGTATGCAAAATACCTGAAACACCTGTTATAACAAATAAATTTATAAAAAACAGATTTACAATGCAGCATAATTTTAACAAGGAGAATAGTTCATATTTGTCTAATATAAATAAAAAGAAAATAGCACCTCCTAAGTCCAATTTTAACATAAATCCTTTGATACCTGACACACCTATTTCTAACATGTCGTTCAAATCAAGTAGTGATGCAAGTTTTTTACAAAAAGAAAAAGAAATTAATGATGTTGAAGAAAAAATTAAAGTGTTAGCAGAAAAACCGATTTTGGAAAATATTGCCGAAATTTCTCCACCAGTTTCAACTCCTTTCAAAGAATACAAGAATGTTAAAGATTTTTTCAATAATAGTAATGAAAATTCTGTACTCTATAATGATACTATAATGTCTTTTAATAAAGATACCGAACATAAAGACAGAAAAGACGAAAGCGTTATAGTTTCTTTATGCGATCTTCTCAATAAAGCTACAGTCAATTCAAGTGATTCTACAGAATTAAGTGATTTACTAGATATCGAGAAACAAACAGAAAATAATATAAATATGATCGAAAACGGCATTAGAACATTACAAAATATCAAAGAAGCCCAAGTAAAATCATTACAATATGTCAAAAAATTAATCAATGAGAAAAAAGCGAAAAAGATTTCAGAGACTGAAAACGATACTACAGTAGTTGCTGTTAAAGAAACTGTTTTTACTTCAGAACAAATAAGTCCACCAAAGAGTCCCGTGTTGAGAGTGTCAGTAATACAAAATAAATCACCATCTTATAAAATACCTAAAAAGAACTTATGTTGGAGAAAAAAAGTTTTTCACAAATCAATGCCAGACATGCCCAATAATCAGAAAACACCCGAAAAAAATGATAAAGCTCTCAACATGTATATGCAAATGAAAGAGAAAATGAACTTTTTAAACACGCCTCTAGTAAAACATCGTAATAATCACGCTGTAAACACTCCGACAGCGACATCACATAATTTGCAAATGCAGCTTGATAAACTTTATAATGCGAGCTAGGAATTAATAATGTTTTTCTGAATAGTCCAAATTCACTGTGCTATTCTTGCATTAACTGAAATAAAAATCTAGTAAAATTTTTAATAATAATAATTAAATAAAATAATAAATATATAAATATGTTGACACAGTGCATTATGAGAAAATATATTTATTGATGAAGTATATTATAACTATATTACTAATATATTAACTAGCATGTTTACTTTTAAACCAAAAACGCTACTGGTTAGCATAATTTAATAATATAACTTCATTTCACTTTGAACTGATCTTACACATTTTTTTGTTGTGAGAATTCTTGTTTGTAATGTTTGTATTATAATATGTAAATAATTGTAAAATTTTACTGTATTAAAAGATTTTGACTTATTTTTTTTTATTTTGATTCATAACAGTATTGGTAGAGCCATTGAAGGGCCAGATAGGACATGACATAACTGAAGACTGTCGCTCTAGATCGTCCTCATAAGCTTTGTTATGGGGTCCTCTTAACATTAATATTTTAAATTGAAAATATTTATTCTCCATACACAAAAAATATTTAAAAAACAATGATTTCAAAGCAGACGCCAGTCGTGGCGCAATTTTGGTTATATTGGTTGGTTGTAGTTAGTTTGATTGTGGGTTCGATCCCCACTCGAGGAGATAAAATATTTATTTATTTTTTCATTTCTTCGCTCTGATGTCGAGGCAAAGCAACAAACGGACTATTGCTGACGGTGGTAAAGTTTCATTATAGAGATAACTCGGCCCGTGTGTAAATAAGAGCTAGCATATCCCCATAATCATCCAATCATCTTTTTTCTAGTAATAGCATTTTCTGATACATATGAATAGATAATATCGACCGAAACTTATTAGAAATGAACTATGGTTGAGTTCAGATTAAAACAAGAAATATAAATATGTTAAATTGAGCAAGTATTGTCGGTGAAAACGAGAAAAAAAATCCAATACTATTTTCATTTTCAGGGCCTCTTGTCCGTTAGCACCGAACGGACATTCCGCTCCTCGCGCACGTCCCCACGCAATTTTCAATACAACGCATAGAGTGGCGGCACCCAACGTATTACTAGACTACTAATAAAAATAATGAATTCCCCCGATCTGACATCGATAGCTCATAACCGTCGCGTCTAAAATTTACAGACGCTTTTCTAATCATACTTTTATCGTTATCATGAAAGTCTTGGGCGTTCTAGTTCCCATAGTTCCAAATTAGGGGATCCATCGCACACAATTGTTTTCCATTCAACAGTTGGTAGCATATGACGTCGTTTGTTTTGCTGTTTCTGCAGTTGGTAGCTGCAGTTTACTATAATATAATGACATTGACATAAGTGACAACTTCTTGATAAGATATTTTTTAATTATTATTTCGCTAAAGACTGTTCTTTATAGTATCTAATTTATAAGAAACAAAAATTGTTATAGTACAACATAAAAATCATAATTTGATAAGTGATAACGTTATCAAGTTAAACATTAAAGATTAGCGTCATTAACTTCTCTTCACAACAGATAAATATAACAAAAGGACTGTTTTGTGTAATAATAAAAGTAGGCAAATTTGAAAATGGCATTATCTAAGCCTATAATGAATTTTGTGGCTTCGTACTTACAAAATTTATATCTGCATCCTATAAAAACGAAAGCTGTTACAAGGTACGTAGATTATTAACATCCATTTGTTGTTTTAATATATTCAACAACAAAGTACAAAGTGCAATTTTATGTGAATATAAAAATATATCTTCAGCTGTGTCGTGGGGTCAGCGGGTAGCATTGCATCACAATTGGTGGCCGGTCAAAAGATCCGCCTCGATCCTGTCTTAGCATTTGGTTTATATGGGTAAGGTACTTTAATACAATTTTTTACATAGCAATATTAATTTTATTAAGTCGAATTTACAAAGAAGCAATTCTATGACTGGCTTCGAAGACATAACTGCTGAGAAAAGCTAGGAGCTAGGAAATCAAAAGTTGCTCTATTCAAAGGCAAAGTTTCAATTTTACAATATTTGCTTTCTGCAATAAATTTAAATATTATTTGCACACATTTTTATCCTGCACATTTTTATTCTCAAAGTATTATGAATGTTTAGTATAGTAATAAAATTATTTAGCATAAATATCTTTCACCAGGTTAATATTTGGTGGAACTATACCTCATTACTTCTATGAATTTGTAGAGAGAGTATTTCCACATAAAACATCAGCTTTTCCATTAGCAAAGAAGCTTCTGTTTGAAAGACTGATTTTTGCACCATTCATGCAAGCATTTTCTTTATATACTCTGGCAAGATTTGAAGGCAAGAACCACGCAGCTGCACTAAAACAGTTAAATGCTTTATACTTAACCGTGTTAGAAGCCAATTGGAAATGGCTTACACTATTCCAGATTATAAATATGGCATTTATTCCTCCCATGGTAAGTGAACAGTTATATTTTGATCTGTTTAGTGTTAATTCTTACACATTTAACTTTTTACTCAAAAGTCAATAAACTATTAGGGAGTATTATATGATAATTTATATAAATAGAAGCTTTCATTATAGTTAGTGATAACTACAACTGACATTGAAATATGGTGTTTTACTTCTTATCAATTAAACACTTATATATGGCATTATATATATATATATATATATATATATATATATATATATATATATATATATATAAGTGTATGTATGTATATTATACTAAATTTGAGGCCATTGCAATGGTGCTTGAATGTAACTGCCATGGTTGCAAGTTCAGTTCACCACTCAAAATTGAAAATGATAAATAATTATGTAACTTATGAATTTATAAATTTCCATGATTTTCTGAATCGTATTTCCTATGACTAACATACATTTGAAAAACAATTGTTTTCCTCATTTCAGCTCAGAGTGTTGTTTATGAATCTTGTTGGTTTTGGATGGGTTATATTTGTCGCTTCTAAGAGACGACAACAGAGTCAAAAGAAACAATAAAGGAAAAATATATAATAAATATTACTGAGTTCTGGTGATGGATAAGAATTTATGATTTAATTAATGGTAGTCAACATTATATTTGTGGGACTACTTATCTGATAAAATTTGTTTGTTATTTATAATATTAAGTAAATGAAATTTATAAAATGCTTTGAAACATATATGAGTAAAATATATTTAAATTTTATTTACATATCTTGAAAACATAAAAACATGTTTGGATTCAGTCCCCTATATTTAAATGTTTTCTAAAAAATATGTATCTTTAGTGTATCATAGTAACTTGTTAAATATATTTTATTCACGAGTTTTTATAACGTGATTAAGTGTAAGGGGAAGTATATTGGATCCTTTACATTTCTAATTCATATATAATTATTAAGGAATATGAGAAAAAAATGTGTTATTGTTAGATATTTTATTTGACAACAGCAAAAACTTATGAAACTTTATATTTGTATAATTAACGGCCAAAGGTCAAATTTGTTTGTAAAACATAAATTGGTCTATTTTTAAATTTTTACTTTTATAATAAATTTTATTTTTCTTATTATGATTTTTATTCTAATATCATTGTTTTTTTTTCTAATTATTGCTTTGATATATTAAATTATAGTAACTTATTTATATTAAATTAAAACTAAAGATACTTATGAGTATTCTATTTAAAATGCAATATTGCAGAATGTCTTGTCAATTATAATACCCATACTTGGAAATGTTATTTGTGAAACAAAAGTTTTAAATAAAAAATTTGCATATTATATTTTGGCTGATATATTAAAATCAATATCAGCCAAAATATAAAATATAATTAATTTTTATGAGTACAATCATTTAATAATTAATAATATCATATTTAAATTTATAAGGTCGTCAATCATTGTTTTCACTCAAATATAAATAAAACAAAAAACGACTAGAAGTATTTCTAAATAAATTAGTGTAAATATGTTACAATAAATATATTATTGCACTTAAGTTTAATTAGGGAAATAGCATATTGAAATACAGGTTATTAATAAATATAAAAATAAATTATCAACAAAAGTAAAAATAAATAAACAAAGACTAGTAATGTTTCTTTTCGACTAGAACACCTTTTTAGTTTTCCATTTCAATAGTACTTAGGGAAACTATTTACACAAATCTTTGTATAAAGATCCATTAAAAGATGACTAGAGAACATCTAAATATTAAATTTACCTACTTAAAAACTAAATAAATACACTTGTAAACAATACATCTTTTTTATAAATCGGATATCTCATGCACTGGGCCGTCTTGTTTTCAATACTCAAGAAAAAAATAAATAATTCCCTTTAGACATACTATTTTGAACATTTGTAAAAGTATTTAAAATAAATATTTGTTCTAAATTCAAGTTCCAAATGATATTACAAATTTATAAATATTAGCCGTGTAATAAGCGAAGTCAATACATTGGACAGCCTACTACGTTTAACAGATAACAAAAGGTAAATTCACTAAGAAAATTAAGTAATGGAATGATTATTTTTAGTTTTGTTGGAATGTTTAAATAACGAAAATTTAAATTACGAATAAATATAGAAATACATCTGAAAAATCACGTGAATAGGCTGCCTTATCGTCATTAATATTATTTGTCAATTTTATGTTTATTCACGTTCAGGGTGAGGGGATCTCGACCAGCTTCTTTGTGAGGATGCACTGCTGTAGTAACTTCCTGTCGACGGTGTGGATGGTGTTGGCCGTCGGTAGGGAATCGGACGTTTTCGAGCACTGTTATTTTGTTAGTTACCGTATTAGTGTTTTAGCATGTTTATAATGGAGTTAGTAATTGAACATGCTATTTAAAATGTAAATATAGTTGAAATTAATACAGTTTTATTATTATTATTACTTTTTAGTAATATTACGTATTATAAAAAAAATATTTTGTTTTTGTAGTTGAATTATATTTAAAGCTCATGCAGACTGAAAAGGAAATTACAATATCAATAATGACAAGCTTACCTTCAAACATGCTTTATTTACGGTGGAATGTGGCGAAACAAGGTCTACCATGCAAAAAAAAAAGGAAATGAAAACAAAATAATAATTGACAAATATACTTTAATGTGACAAAAAAATAAATCAAAACAAAAACACACTTAAATGTCCTTATACATAGCACTTCTACATCTGGCGTCACTCTTTCATAAAAACTTTGCTATATTTATAATATATACTTTGAATTCATCTTCTCCGATACTTGTATTTCTTTGACGTATACGTTAGATCTATTATGGGTGCGCTACGGAAGAAAAATAACATTTAATTACTAGGAAATTACTTCACTATGTAATTATAATAATAATTCTACTTCCTTTTATTTACCTAACTTTTATTGAGATCAGAAAAATATTTATTTGAATTTAAATTTACTTTTAAAATTAAAAAAAGGATTTTTATTTTCTAAAGTATGAATAATACACCCTGGTTAGTACACAATAACTGTCACAATGTAATAATTACATGAAAAGCATTATTACTAAATATAAGTATTATATATTGTTGCGTAAATGTTGCCAGTTGATAAAATAAAGTTGTTGTTAAGAATATAATGATTTAAGAAAAAAAAATAAGAAGATTTCTTTATATCTAATGTATATATTATAATTAAAAATGAATTGTATGGGGACAATGTATTCAACTTAATCTACAACTAGAGGGGTCTCTAATCCGAGCTACTACTTGTGTCTTCAGAACTCGTGCTAGACTTTCGTGACTTTTTTCTACAAAAGAAAAGAAAACAAAACATGTAACAATAGCAAATAAAAATATTGAGTTTGACATATAATTATGTGTTCCTCCAGAGTAACATTTATTTACTTATTCAAATTAAATTAACAATATTAATTAATCAACAATACCGCGACTGGTTGTGGGTTCGATCCCCACTCGAGGAAATCAAATAATTATTTATATTTCAATTTATTCGCTCTGGTAGTGTGAGACAAAGCCCGTCGTTACTGTGCTGTGGGAGGTAATGTATCAAAAGTAACACATAATTTTATGTCAATAAAATAAAAAAAAGCCCATTATTAATAATCATATACAAGCGTCACACAATGTTAAAAACTATTAAACTAAACTGCTCATAAATATCATACTCATAAGCAACGCATAATGTCCTAATGAAAAGTGCTTTTGGTGTTTGTGTTTATATCTTATATAGAAATATGAACTTCAATGTTAAAATAAAAAGAAATTTAAACATTATTGATAGAACCTTCTAAGGTAATAAATTAAAAAGAACGACCCAAAATAATAAAAAAAAAAATATTAAGAAAAAAGAAAACCAATGTTAGATCAACAACAAACAAACGCCAAGCGGCCACATCAACATCTACAACCGCCATCGTATAAATGTCTACGTCAACGTCAATGTCAAAACGAAGTGGCCTTCTAGTATGAAGTTCAATTGCAAATGACTTGTCTTTTGTGATTTGAAATTAAAGTCTGTTCTGTTTTCACTTTTGGTCTGTTAGATATATTATAGTTTACCTTGTGAATGTCAAATTAAATGATATTTACTTGTTAAATACCAGATAAGCCTGTCGTATATACACAACTATTATAGTACAGGTTTCTGAATGTTAAAATTTTAATTATATTGAGATTATGTATGTATCGAGTTATATTCTCTAAGTTATTTTCATTTCAAAGGTCAGTTTGTGCAAATGACAAAAGTAAACTACCATCATAACTTCAAAAAGCCACTATAACTGTCATCTTTTAAATGTCAATGTCAACGTCAAAAGTGCCCGTGGGCGAGCGGGCGGGCGGCGGTACCTCGTGATGCGGCGGCGGTCGAGGAAGCTGGGCGAGCCGGCGCGGCGCGGGATGGAGGGCGAGCGCGACCGCGAGCCGCTCGATCTACGGTAATCGGCGTACACGCCCGTCATTGTTCTGTTACGTACCACGTTATACGTGTGCATGCATCGCGGTCGTTTATTATAGAGGGAAAATATCATTTCAATTATTGTTATTTGTCGCATTGTTACCGTTTACAATGTAAGACTGTATACAGTGTAGATTGTTAATAACGACACTCGATTTAACGGCAAAACCTTGAAGCTTCGAAATTGCTATATTTTTGATGCAACGATGATGATCGTGTGGTAGCCATATAACGCCTTACTATATGACGCCTCTTCCGTGTCGTTATATAGAATTTACACTGTATTGTGTAAAAATATGAACACTAATTTATAATTATTTTACGATCAATATCCATTGTTACTCGTATCCATAGTAATAATTAATCGTGTTCATATTTTTATTTATTACTATTGAATTAAATTCAATTTACATACCTAGAAGAGCGCGTAGACCTAGATGAGCTACGCGACGACCTGGACGAGCTGCGGCTACTGTACGAGCTTGACCGACTTGACCGGGACCGCCTGAAATGATAATGTTTTTTTATATAATACATGAAAACACAAAATAAAGATTTTGGTAGTTGTACATATGTAAAAAAAAGTAGATAAAAATATATTTTTAATGAAAATATTAGCATATTCTGGTTATATAATCAAGAGATATATTTAAATCAGACAAGAATATATGTAAAGAATATGAAAATATTATATCATAATGATTATTTAACTCTTAACATTAATTTCGAAAATTCTAATATATTTATTAACTTGATGAGCAGAACTTAGCACTTTACAATAAATATTAAATAACAACCCTCAACATACCTCGAAGACGAATAGCTCCTAGACCTAGACCGCGACGATCTAGACCTAGACCTAGAACGGGATCTGGACCTGGAACGAGAGCGCGACCGCGACGATGACCGCGACCACCGCCTCGACGCACTACGATCACGTTTCTTATTCTTAACTTCTGGAGAACTTTCCACATTCACTGGACTATCTTTTTTAGGAGTTTCAGCCGTTTTTGAACTTTTGGTAATTTTTGGTGAAGGTTGGACTTCTATTATTATAGGACTATCGCTTATTGGTACCGGTTCCTCAGGAACAACTTCGCGTGACGCTTGGGATGTCGACGGACCGTTAGTTTTATCATTTCGTCGTCTCTCTATAGTAGCGCGCGCCATTTGTGCCAAATTTTCTTTTAATCTGTTAAATTCTTTTATATCCAGATCCTCTTGGCGAGCTCGATCGTGTATTCTTAGAAAATCGTCTTCAGAATCGTCGTTCTCACTGGACGAACTCCTCATACACACCGCTTTTGGTTTAAACTTATCTTCTTTATTTTTCTTTTTCTTAGGTTGAAGATCCGATGGCGATTTAATGTATTTTCTTTTATCCTTCTCCGGCAACTTTTCTATTATTTCGAGGTATCTTTCAGGGCTGCGACGAGCCGGGGAATAGCTAAGACTCGAGGTACTGCGACTGCGTTCTTTAGAACGGGAAGTATGATCGTTTCGAGACTCTTTACTTTTTTCTAAATCATTCTTTTCTTTCTCATTTCTCTCCGGTCTAGCTGGTTCCGGTCGTGGCGATAGAGTTTGTCGTTCCGAACTCTTCTTTGATTTAATGCTGGGAGTGTTACTCTTTTGTTCCTCTTTCTTAGAGCTCTTACGCTCTATTGACGAAGATTTTGACCGGCTTCTTAATTTTTTGCGTCTTTGTTTATCTTCGGGCGTAGGTGATCTTCGTTTTGATTTACTTTCTTGTCTCATGTTATCTACAGGTTTGGCATTGGATTTGCTAACTTCTTTCTTCTCAACTGGCCTTCGTTCGGGTGATTTGTTTCTAGAAGATTGCTTTGGACTCTCTCGAGGTTTTGAAACGCTTCGCCTCCTTTTTTCCTTCACTGGAGATTCGTGATCTTTGTGGTATCTCGATTTCTTACTAGGTGATTTACTATCTTTACGTTTTCTTGGCGTTTCACTTTCAGATTCTGACGATTGTTCCGGTCTGAAACTCTTGTAATATCTCTCTGGTTCTTTTCTAGAGTCTTTCTTAGATTTGTAAGATGGAGAACGATCTCTATATTCCCTGGAAGTCTCGGGTCTGTCTCTTGGCACACTCTTTTTTCGCCTAGATTCATGGTTTTCTTTGTAATGTCTTTCATTTTGTTCACTTCTGTTTCGTTTATCATATTCATCTTCAGATCGTCTGACTTCTTCCGTTCTTTTAACCTCTTCCTGACGTCTACCTCTGTAGACTGGAGATTCACTTTTTCTAGACTTTTTGTTGTCTTTATACTGTCTTGAATCGTCTCGTCTTGAATCATCTCTAGATTTTTCGACTCTATTATAATATGTCTCTTCACGTTTTCTTGCGGGCGATGGAGTCTTTCGCCGTCTTTTTTCAGGTGGAGGGGAGTCACTGGTTTGCCGTCTTCTAGAGTTATCATTTTGCTTTGAATTTCTTGAAGAATCATTATGTTTGTTATTACGCTCTTCTTGATCTCTATTCTTTTCAATTGGACGTTCATATTGCTTTTCCTTCGCTCGTTTCAAGTTGACTGGCGAGCTAAAAATAAACATTTTTAAAATAAAATTTACTTTATACAATGAACTGTAATATAAAATAAATGTGACAAAAAATTGATCGCAAAATACAGATTGTATTACACTACATAAAAATAGAGTTATAAATGAAGACCATAAGTTGGTTTTATTGAAATACGACAAGTTTTTCATGATGTTTATAAATTAAAAAGTCTTACTTTTCACGACTTGACGGCGCAGTGCTAGCTCTTCGTCGGCTGCTCGATTTTTTCTGTTCAAAAATCAACATATACACATGAAAATCTGTGTGAAACAAAATGGCAATAACACCAGTGCCAATACAAGAAGACTAGTGGTTATGGCAACTAAAAATATATTTACTAACACAAAGAGAAACCCTTTAGATCACATCCAATCAACGCAAAGTAAAGAGCTTCCGTAAATAAATAATTTATACACATGCATGTCTATATGGAATCAGATCAAATTAACATAAGGCTTTAACTTAAAAGTTGTTTTTAAAAAAAGCTACTCACGAAAGCAAGTATTTATAAAAATATTTATTATAATGGACGAATTGTTAGTTCTTTTTGCACTGTTGCATTACATTTACAATATTAATATATATCCATAACACTCTCGACGATGACAAGTTGTCTAAAAAATATTATATAAATAAAAAAAAACAAAGGATTTGGCACTAGTGTGTTAAATCCATTTTACACAATATTTCTAATTCGAATAGTAGGAGTTAGTTTTTAAATATATACATATAAATACATGTAGTACACAAAAAAAATCAAAATATTAACATATTAGGACGTACCTTATATAACAAACGGTGGTGGTATTGTATACCATTTAAACATGTGGAGCATCCTTAATTAGTTTTGAGTCAATGATAGAAGAGGGAGAATGTTATGGATTAGTTATATTATCATAAACAATCATGTCGACATAATTAACAATGTGCTATACAAAAACGTGCTTATATCTGGCTCGAAGGACCAAATAATATTTATTATGTAAAAGACACGTATTGAACATTACTCGTATACACTTTATGGTAATAAATTTATTGTTATCATATAGAACGAAGCACGTTTTTCCAATACACACATATATAAACGCGATATTTAGCGATACCACCATGTTTTAGTATATAGTAAGTACTACGAAAAAAAACCATGCAATCAACAAAAATCTGTGCACATCAAGAACCTGACAATCGCCCATCTTTTTAAATAGATAAGTTAGTCACAAATGTACTTTAAAATGCAAATACCAAATTTAACACGTATTATTTTAGGTTTCACCTAACAGAGTTCTTACTGAGTGTTATTGTTTTGTGATATACTTACAGTATACTTTATTTCTTCAGATAAAGATGGCTATCCTATGAAATGATGCACAGTTAAACAGATAATTTTTACTGTCTATTTCTTGTATTTACAAAAAAAAAATGTTAACAAAATAAAAAAAATGAAACCCACTATATAATATTATCGGCCCATTAAATGACATTTTTTTAATCAATATGTGTGGGCATTTAGCAATAAAAGTTGAAGCTTGGGATATAGGGAATAAATAAGGCAAAATAAAATAGTGTAATCTACAATATCACAGCTTCAATGAAGTAATGCACAAAAATAGGGATGTGTTCAAATTGTAATACATATTATATATTTTTAAAACCCATAATATTATTTGCACGCAAAGGGATGTGCAAAATTATTTTTCAATTTCAAAAAGAAAATTAAGCAGTGTGCTATATTAACATTTTTGATAGTTCTAGGGACAGAGTAAGGTGAAAGGTCAATATAGTGTAAAAAAAAGTCCCCATTAGAAAAAAAAAACTAAAACATTTTTATCAATATTTAACAGGCATACACAACCTAGGCCCGTCGCTATCCGAAAAATATTACAAGACAGTAATTACTATGATTTGTACTGATTATTCAAAGATCATGTCTCCAACAAAAGAATAAAACAAAAAAAAAAAAGAAATCTCATAAATTATTTAAAATTGGCAAAAGCGTTTACGACTTTCAGCCTACATTAAGCTTTGAGTTCGCTTATTTATATTGGCTGTCTTAAAAAAAATCCAAACAAGATTTACTATCGATAAACTGTTCGAATATAAATAAATTATAATCTAACACAATCTTTGAATATATTCCAGACCCACTAACAAACGGCTAAATTTAGGCATTTCGAGTGAATTTGTATAGTTATTTACCTTTTTTTTCTTTGGACGCTCGTCTTCAGAGCTTTCGTCGCTGTCTTCTGAAGCACTGGAACTTTCCGGTGACTTGGAACGCTTCTTCTTCTTCTTACTAGAATCTTGCCTGAGAAAGAATTAGTTAGTTTAATATTCAATTTTAAAAAGGTTTTTTTTTATTTTATGTAGATGTAATAATCCTTAATATACAGTACTCCACTTTGACTGGTACAACTTATTTTCTATACAATAAAACACTCTATATACAACACTTCAAAAATACGTAATTACTTAGAAAATTATTTAAGTTGCTATATTTGAAAAGTAAACTTTATGTTTTGCCGCTATATTGCCTATAGTAAGATTCTTTATACATTATCTGTATATTTTGTTACAAACTTTCAAACTATGTAAAAGACTTTACATAAATTCTATATTTATTTGTTGATTGATATTTGATAACCTTAAGAATAAGGTAAATCTAATCTTTATAATAGAAAATAATAGAGTCGACTTAACGACCAGTCTCTATAATGCCACAGAATCACCTTTAATATCTTTATATAGAATATACACTGTATAATCTATATATGTTCTTTAATACATTTTATAACAAACACAAAATGTAGGAGTAGGTGCACAAGCGTGTGACTGAAAACGCGACAGTTGCAGGTTCGATTCTCACTCGGGGGAATAAAATATGTAATCTTTCATTTTCTCGCTCCGGTAACGAGGTTAATCACTGCATTGAGTTCCTTCACTCAACTAATAAATATTTTTATTAATATTGATATTTATGTTATCATAATAAATTTTAAAACCATTTGTCTCCTAATATATACATACATAATAACAATACAGCTGTGTTCACAACGAACGACGACGGCGGCATTGACCGAATACATACATTACAACATTGTTCAATAAAGTGTTTAAATAAGCGTATTTATATAATGGCTAAAGTTTGTTGAATTATACTTAATAATTTATGTGATCAATTATATGAGCAATTTAATAGCAATTTTTATTATTATGTTTTGATAAGTTTATCTTAATATATAGCGTTTATTTTATTTCAATCTTCGACAACGACAAAATTGTCGTTAGTAACTGTTTTATTGATTTGCTGAAACTTTGCTCTTCAATATGAGTATAAAAATTGTTTATAAAATTATATTATTATTATAAAACGAAAGTAATGCAGATTAGTAAATTAATAATTAGGTACTTTAAGCGGGCGAAGCCGCGAGCAGGTCGCTAGTACGTAATACAAACAACGGAAAGTACGAGTCGTGTACTAAAAAATCGTGACACAGTTATTTTTTAAATAAACGTATCTTTCATATATTAATAGTATATTTACGTAATATATATATAGTATTATAACACCATTTACACTTACAATATAATATGTATGTAAATCATACCTACGAATGTAACTCCACAACATTTTTCTTTGACTGAAATTATTAAAATAATATCTTGAACTCGTTAAAATAAACTTTAAAACGTACTGTCGTATTTCATACTCACCTTCTAGTCAAATGTAGTATCACTTGGCTAAATAAAAATAAGAAAAATAATTTTAATGTTGCAAATAATTTTCAAAATGCAGAAAAACATATAAAATAAAACACTTACTTCTCTTTTTTATTCTTCTTTGACTTTTTCTTCTTGGATTTTTTCACTTCCGGTGAAGCACTGGAAATAATAAAGTAATATTATGTAGCCTTTATTATTTACAATATATTGAAGTTGAATAAAAATGTAAGCATCTAAACAATGTTTTATTTTAAATATGGTATATTTTTTTTAATATAAACACCATCTATAAATGGAAAATACAACAAAAACTAAATAAATCATACCTCCTCTTTTTCTTTTTCTTGGACACATGAGTGTCTCGCTCCTCGCGCTCGTGACTCGGGGTCCTCACTAAAGGGTACCTCTGCGCCTCGTCCCTCGCCCTCCTCTCCGGGTCCAGACTGGTCCCCTCCACAAAACGAGGTGATATGCCAAACGCGTCTCTGAGCCGTGCATTTTTCTCTTGCTGCGCTTCAGCAACGGCGTGAGTTTCGCGCACACTAAAATGTGAATGAAACTTTCAAGATGGCCGCCCTGTCACTCTGTCGGTACTTTAGAATACAGTTTACACAATCAAAGTAAATAGGAGTATGTACTATTGTTACGACTATGTCATTTTAAGCATTTTTACTTTATATTCGATTCTTCTTCAAGAGTAATGAATAAACAAAAATGTTAAGTTCACACTAAAACAACACAATATTAAGCTTAATAAAGCTTCAAACATGATTAACTTATATTTACCTGATGAATAGCACCTAAGTGCGCTAAAAATAGGGAAATAGCAAATTAATTCAGCGTTCATAACTATCGGGCTAGTCAACTATAACCAAGATATTATATTACGGAATAGTAACGCGATTACAATTCAATATTTACAACGTTTTAAATCCAATTAGTGTTTCTTCGCATGTAGTGCTTGCTTAAACACAACCAACGTACACAACATCGACCTAGTTCGTGTGTGAAGTAATCGATAGAAATGTGCACACCTTATGACAGATCGCATGGACTTCCTCTCCTCCTCGTTGGAGAGACAGACCTGCAAATTGTTGTTGGCGGTGTTGCGCATTTGCATGCAATTGCATCGACAACAACAGCTCCTCAGGCCCTGGAGGATGGTCCGCAGGGCGGGCTCCAGCGGGTCGTGCGCGGCGTGCATGGCGGGGCCCACGAGGGGCGCCGCGGGCGGCTCCGCGGCGGGGTCGTGCGAGGACGCGCGCAGCCTGCGCTGCGGGTCCGCCACCACCGCTTGGAAAGTCCCCCGCCACAGCCGCTCGAATACTACTCTATTGTTATCGCGGCGCGACGCTCTGCCACGTTGCATCTTAACATCTAACTTACTCTAGTGGAAGACTTGGTTTCTTAAAACTACGACTAAACTAAGCGGAGACCGCTGGAAGACTTGAGAAGGCGTGGGGCGTGAGGTTACATGGCAGTCCGGCCGGCGGCGGCCCGGCGGCGCTACTGACGAAATTACAGGAAGCACGCGACGCGCGCACCCTGCGCAAACAACGCATCTCCGTTTTGCGTTTTGTCTCAAAGGGTCTATTATTGCGTCCACTGATAACAATCACAGTTCATTATAACGTAAATTTCACGAAAGTGAATACAATTTTATGCTGAATTAGTTTATAATTTGTCGTAAAATACCAGTATATAATCAATTAGTTATAGGCAGATCTGGCCCACATATGTATGTATATTATATGATTGACATATTGTACATTGTCGGCTCTATACTTGCACGAAAATTAAATGTATTACGTACATCGACATGAAAATGTTAGCTTTGATTCCAGATAACAAGGACATTATTGAAACTGGCGTGCGCAGTGCGTGATGAGGAACAGTAACTTACCGGGCTTAATCTCATTTAACTTTATAGACTTCTTAAAGGTTCTCACGAAATAGCACAGTTGCCTTACAATATTGGAATTGGAAAGAAAGATTACGAAGCAACTAATCACTATATTTAATTGTATGTTGTCCTAAGCAATAATCGGATCAGATTTATATAATAAAAAATTTAAACAAGATAGCGAAAAAATGAAAAAGAAATATAGACATTGGATTTATGATTCCGGGATGAATAGCATAACATTTTTGTAGATTATTGATACTAAAGTCAATAACATTGAATATTTATTGAAAAAGCTTCTATTCCTAGGAACAATCTATAATAATTGGTTCTGTCTCGTAAATCAATGCAATATTATATTTATTAGATTCAGATACATTTCATAATATATGAACACGAGCAACTTGAGATAGCACCAGTGTTTCAATTTCCACAGCATCCCAGGCTGGTTGAAGAATATATTTTGGAACTGAGATTGATATGCACAGTTGCCAAAAGCTAATGTGCCATTTTCGTGTAAGTGTCTACGTTTCTCTATCTTTAGATGGAATCGTACGTAAGCTGCTTCGTCCGACTTTTTTTTACTCTGGATAATGTTTTGATTCTATTTTTGGTATCTCGGAGCGTGCCATTTCGGAGTGAGTGGAAATCTATTTAAAAATGCTGCTAAATAGATTCTTAATATTAAAGTATCTTTATATTCATGTTATTATTCATTTTTGGGGACGATTAAAGATATATACTCGCATGTATATATCTTTATATATATCTACTATATAGTAGATGTATAACTCGTCATATCTTATAACTTGTCATATCTCTTTATTTAACATTCACCGATAGGTTCCCTTATTATATTATTTTAACCAAAAATTGTCCCGTGATCAGACACACCCCTACTCCGTCACAATGACGTCCAAATATTAAAGTATCTGTATACTTTGTAAATGAAATATACAACATACTTGCAACATTGAGGCCAGTTATGGCGCAGGGGCACAAAGTGTGACTGCAAAACCGACTGGTTGTGGGTTCGAGGAAACGAAATATTTATTTAAATTTATATTTCCATTTATTCGCTCTGATATCGTTCGTATTCGTTGAGTTCCGAGCGGGATACAGCGTCAAGCTAGTTTAATTGTTTTACTGGCAACATTTTCCTTATTTATAAAACAAGGTAAAAAGATGGAAATACAACGCGGTAACAGCAGAAAAGATCCACTTTCATGGGTCGCTATCGCTAAACGTGCGTGACAAAATGATTTCATTGGAAGAGAAAAAAGGAGTGGCGACACAGATTGATAATGGATAAAGGAGGTACGCCTTTAAATTTAGCCTGTGACAACATTTGCCAAGCTAATATTTCATATATACTTTTTATCTTTTTATTTTTAATTATAGATACTTTTTATATATTTAACGCAATCTTCTTTATATGTTTATAAAAAAAATCTTAAAATTCTTATTATCTTTGTTATGTTTTATTGTGAACAAGTTATTAATATCAGCAACATAAATGATGGAGACGAAAACGTTTGCACGATAAAAAAATATGTGAGAAAAAATGTCTGATCTGGTCTAATGTGAAATTTCTTAGCATTTCATGCAGATGCTAATAAGAGTTACAGGGAGAGCAGCTCGAAGAAGTGAGTCTGAGTCCTCCGACCCAAGTAGGTATAGGTTAAAGAGATATTTACAGTTGCCGTACTGCCTGAATTTCTCTCTCTACCTAACCAAGTATTTACGTCACTTTACAATAAATGAAGTTATGTATAAAATTAGAACTTAATGACTCATGACATTTTCGTGGAATTTAAATCATAATTTCCATCAGTTTCCATAATTTAGCTTTTGCATGCAGCGTTCAAGGTTTCTCAATAAATGTAAATTTTGATTATTGAATTCTGCACAATCGAAATATAGCTTATGAGCAATCATGAAGCTACAGTTATATAAATAAATTTTCAAGTTTATATATTCACAAATATTTGAGTTACTTGTCTTATTTCAAGACCAGAATTCATATTGTATCTACAACAATTATTATCGAAATAGTTAAGAACTAGCAGATCGGATATTTAATTATTTAAAAGTTACAAAATAAAGACGCTGTCGTGGCGCAGGGACTCAAGGATGTCACTGTAATGCGACAGTTGTGGGTTCGAACCACCAAAACAATTGCAAACATCTATAATACGTCTTAAAGAGCGAAAAAAGTGAAGTCTTAAAGGCTTTTTCGCCTAGTACTATGAAAATAATTTAAAAAAAATTATAAAGATAAATAATTAAAGAAAATATTAAACCGTCTGTATTTCTTATGACTTAAAGATAAAAACATAAATAACGACCGCTTCATTTATTCTCGTACAAAACTAGGTCAAATACGTTATGTGACACATGGTAAAATTACAAGACGCTTACAGTTTTCCTTGCATTAGAAAAATTCTTTGCCAATAGTTTTTAAAATCCTTTCATAAACGTAAATGCAAGTAAAGAACACTTTTTTAAATCTATTAATAAATAATCATTTATTGAGTATTTTAATAATTAAATTTAATAATAAATATATTATTATGGCAACCCTAATCTAGCTAAGAGTGCTCAACATTTGGCAGTGGCTCCGACCCGTTAATTTGAGTGTAAATTTCACCTGTCATAGAACATTATATCACGTGTTGGGACTAATATATTTTAACAGCATTGATGATATGTGTGTAATAAATTATTTACGATTACTATTTAAATATCTACAATAGAGAATAGACTCTTAATTAGTGTATTAAGATATTTATTATTTACATAAGTAAACAAAATATAATCTGTGACTGTAGTTTAAGAAAGAATCGATAACAATAGTAAATAGATTCAAAAGATTGCCTTGATTCAAATGCAAGGGTCAGTCAGCTTCATACAGCTACTGTATCCTGCACACAGCAGGGTAGACAGAGGGGACCAGGTGTTAAGATACACTGTTCCCCACTTGTTGCCGAATTCTGGAGGCATTGCGTGTTGAGTTGTGGAACTCAACGCCGCGCTTACCTCCTAAAATTCGCCTTGACACCAGAGCGAAGAAATGGAAATATAAATTTACATAAATATTTCATTTCATCGAGTGGAGATTGAACCCACAACCAGTCGCGTTCGTGCCCCTGCTCCACGACTGGCCTCCAAGGATCATACATTAGCGAATATTATAATTGAGAAAATATATAATAATAATAATAAATAAAGATCATATTCTTTACTATTTTCTTAAACAAAAGATGCACCTAATCAGTGTCAGAGCTTGACATTATTATTATAAGCAGGCTTCTATGCTCTTTGAGCATTCAATGTAAAAAATGTCAAGAACTAGGGTAGTGTGGGACCTACATTGAGTCGTTTCTATTTTCTTTACCTAAGAAACTCTTGACCTTTAGGCCAAGAGGTGGTTCAAAACACTCTAACGTAGGTGAAGAGAAAAATATATACAGGATTATATACGTTTTAAGTTGTTATATTTTTTAAATGTCGACCTGTAACTAATTAATGCAGTAAAATTTTAGAAGCTTATTTTGATAAACTTCTATTTGCTGTATCATTATGAAACTCATCAATTGTATGTAGATCAATTGACAATACAATAGTATATGGTGTACCTATAGTACCATCACGCGGGTCTAATGATGGACCCAGAAGGTGGACGACGAAACAATGGAATACCATTTAATTATCCACAGGCTCGCAATATTTGTTTTTACATATTCTGTTCATTATCTTTGTGAAGAGGACCTCACAAAGGAACAGGAAAATGGCTGTAAACGTGATAGATTCTGAGTTCGATACCCACATGAGGAAATGAAATATTTAATATTTTCATTTCCTCGCTTTGGTACGAAGCAAAACGCTGCGTGGAGTTCCGCCTCTAACACGCAACGCCTCAAGAACTGGATAGAAACTGGGGGACGGAATTGTCTTAATGGGAACGGAGTGTTAACACTTCCAGGTTCCCTCTGACTACTCTAAAACACAAAAAAAAACCTTTATGAGAGACAAGAGTACTCCGTGCAATGGCCCGCAATATATTACGTGTCAAATGCGTCATAAATTATTTAAATGATTTATGATTATACGCGAATATAACGTATGCAAAATTAATTATTAATAGTGTTGTGTAAGACATCGTTACAACCGTTGAAACGTCTTATTAATATTCTGTATTAATTAGAGCAGTGATGCGTATAGTAATCAGACTAAGATTAAATACGAAATTGTGCCAAGCAACGAAAGAGTCACATGTCAACGAGTCAAAATTAAACGAACTACGGTAGATCGTGTTGGAGCCGAATAAAGTCAAAATGTCAAGTGTATATTATTACTTGATTTACGTGCGGCTTCGCCCGTTTGGTCTTAAGCTATTTGATCTATAGCTTAACTTATAATATCTTAGCCGTTGATCTAATGCTAAATGTTTTTTCCCGACTGCTAAGGAAGGGTTATCTAAATTCGAACCAGTAGTTTTCCTGAGATCGGCGCATTCAATCAAAGAAACAGTTTTATAATATTAAGCATGGAATATAGATAGTATAGAATTTATATTATAGATAAGTATATATTTTTTTAGGGTACATGTATCGTCCGTTAATCACAATTAGAATGCTTAAAGATACACTAATATACAAATTGAATCCCATAAAAAAAATTATGGTATGAAAAAAAAAACTAAAAATCTGATTAATCTAATTATAAACATAACAAACAAAAATACTAACCAATCTATAGCAATATTTTGTAAAAAATAAGACAAACGATATTATTTTTGTTTTAAAATTATAAGCTATAAAGTAGCGAAGACTTTTAATTTAAAAATGAAAGAAAAAAATAATTACAGAGAAATAAAGGGAAGTAAACAAAGGCGATGGCAGCAGTGAAAAGACGGAAATACCTCGGGGCAACTCCGCAATTAATTACACAGGGTGAATAAACCGCAAGCGTATTGTTTAGATGGGTTAATTGGAACGAAGTACATAAATACTTTAATAATAATTTGAATTTAATAATTTCTTAATATTTTTACAGCTATGAGTAGGAGTTGCGAAGGTGTATGTTCTAATCTAATCTAGCTTCACGCTTTATCCCTAGCGGGGTAGTCAAAGAGAACGGAGCGCCAAACGCTAGGTTGGTTCCCTTCAAAATCCCTTTAAGATTTTGGCGCAGTGGGACAGCTTCTGATTGTAAACATTATAAATATAGGTTATTAAATTGCTTAATTTTTTCCACTTAGATTACAGAAAGCGCGGCGTTGAATTCCGCGACTCAAAACATATATCTCAAATTGAGGCAGAAAATAAAGACTGAAGTATTGACAGGACACTACTTTCTCTCTATGATGCTTAATAAAGTATAAAGTTAGTCTTTAATTTTCAGCCAAAGACAGGAGAGAAGTGTCAAATATGTAACGTTTCTTTTATTTTTCCGCACAATATGTGTGTTAATGATTTAGCCATTATTGTATTTAACCTAAGCCATTTTTATAAAGTCATTTCATTTACTGGAATAAAATAAATTCTCTTTAATCCAGATTAAAAACGATACGAGTGCCTTTCATCTAAATCCGTTCTGGCTGAACGGATTAGACTTTTGCGTTTGATTGAGCAACAAACGCCCTCGTACATATATATATACTTTTATATTCTATTCAATACACGTAAACAAGTTGATATATTTTTAGAGAAGTCACAGATTCTACTACCCTGTAATATATGTATTTATGTAGTGATAATATATTTTTATACGAATAAGAAGTACTTATAAATAAATAATATGAAATGTCTGATTAATAGTGGACTGTGATTGTCGCCCTTCAACTCGCTTATTAAAAATATGAACGAAAGCGGCAAAAAGTGTAATATTTTTTTTTAAGCCTTTGATGAAAACTGTGCTTATCCTCCGTATAATGCTGAAAATGTGTAATTACAAAAAAAACTACATTCAAATATTTTTCTTTTATGCGTCATCGTAAATTTTTGACTATTGACTATTTATTTTACTTGGTACTCGAGGCGTGCATTTTTCTAAATATTGCTATATGACCAACTGCCATGGCGTTTAATATGGCTCAATTGATCTCGAAAAGATTTTTAAGTGAAAATTGTAGAAAAACATTTACTAAACCGTTATTAATAATTTTATATCAATTTGAGAATAGCGTTCAGATAATGCTTTAAATCAAATCCATCCAAATCCATTTACTTCTTCAAGGCTAAATGTAAAATTTTATATTTTCAGGTAAAACAAAACAAAGCATAAAATAATTTAGTACTTTTACAGAGTTTGCAATAAAATTGAGCTAGCGATAACGAACACATTGCATTAAAATATTGTTATTGAAATCAAACATGCATGCAAGTGGTGAAAACCTCAATAATAATAATTTATAATTTTGTAAGTTTTTTTTAAATAACGAATAATAACAATAAATTTAATAAAGACGAATGAATGAAGCCTGTCTGCCAGTCTGTCTGTCACCAGGCTGTATTAACCGTTATACATATTCAGACAGTTGAAATTTTCACAGATGATGTATTTCTATTGCCGCTCTCAACAACAAATACTAAAAAACCGAATAAAAGAAATTATTTAAGTGGGTGGATGGTTTTATAGATAATGGTACGGAACCGTACGTGCGCATGTCCGACTCGCACTAGGCCTTCTCTTTGTTAATTTTAAATTGATAAATACAAATATTTTTGTCGTAACGCCTTCCTCTTTACCTACAGAAGACAGTGTTATACGTATAAATTATTTATACTTGTCATGTAAAATTCTCGAAATAAGTTCAATACGCTGTATATTTACGACGGAATTTAAAAAAAAAAAACTAAATTTTTTTAATAAAAAAAATACTCCTAATCAAAAAAACTTATATAAAAATAACATAATCTAAAACGATTTTCCATACATATAAAATTAGAAACTGTGACAACCGACATAGCACTTGCGGATAGATAAAGTTTGCGTTAATATTAACATCCCGTTCGCAACGGGGTTGGGGTGGCCGCGATCAATACGGGACCCCTTTGGATTGCGTCGTACGATACAATCGTTGACCCTCAGGCACGGGCCTCCTGTTGTGTTTCTGTATACTGTTACGTTATCGATTCTCTTATTGGACAAAGCAAGTGCATTTACTAGGCTTTTATTATGTAATCAACTTGATTTTGACAGCGTTTAAGTACTATTATGGCAACGCTTG
Source organism: Heliconius congener (assembly GCA_018230605.1). Classification (NCBI taxonomy): domain Eukaryota; kingdom Metazoa; phylum Arthropoda; class Insecta; order Lepidoptera; family Nymphalidae; genus Heliconius; species Heliconius congener. The sequence goes on along the minus strand of DWAO01000173.1, from coordinate 2,943 downwards.
AGGTCTCTCTAAGAGATATTTATCTCAATTATGCGCTTGCAGCCTTCAAGTTTGATTACCAGTATAAGAACTTGCTTGCTTCACAGAGTGTTGATGAAAATTCGACCTGGGTATTTGAAATCGGAGAACCCAGTGTTAAGACACTTTGTTACCATTAAGACATTTCCGTTCTCCACTTTCCGCTGAATTCTGGGGACATTGCGTGTACAGTGGCGGAATCCAAAGCCGCACTTTACTATTCTACCAGAGCGAAGAAATGAAAATATCGAATATTTTTATTTTTTTAAATGAGAATCCAATCTACGGCCTTAACAGTCGTACGTTTGTGCCTGCGCCACGACCTGTTACAAAATGAATGATGAATTTCAATTGTAAATTTTAAAAAAAACATTCTGGCCATATTGGCCAACAGCCAAAAAAATATAAAACATAAAAAGAAACAACAAGAAATACTAAATGAGTAAATAAATACCATATAACGTTAAGTAACTATTAGTTCTAACGACCTACGCATATACCTACTATAAAGAACAACAATATAATAGGATTCCGTCCATATTACGTGGGCACTCCCTGTAAAGTCTGGTCTAGTCTAGTGTTTGACGCATACGTAACAATAGCAAGAGGCTTTCTTGGCAACTGCGACATCGACAGGTTTCAAGTGCACTTCTAGAGGGTTCCTATAAAATTGCCATTTTAATGAGCAAATTTTTCTATGTCGTCGCAATCTGAACGTGTTTGGCTGCGGTACATATAAATCACATTTGGAAAAGAGATTTTATTTTAAATATTAGTGGATTACTAGGATAAAGTGTGACGTTAAGTTCCGCTGTTCATTACTAAATAACAAACGAGAGAAGAAAGGTGTTATATATCATTTGAAAACCAATACATTAAATATGACAATTAACGAGCGAGAACGATTACTGATTGACTGATGGACACTGCAAACGAAATTTCTGGAAAATAGTAGGCAGTGCAGAGAGAATTTCTTGAAATTCAACTTCTCGAAATTTCTACAGGAGCGGGAGGGCGACGACTAATAACTTCTTTTGCTATTAAATATCCTAAGTTAGTAGATCACTTTATATGAATTTGTATTACCACAGTAGGCATGGAAGCCCACTTCTTTAGAGCGTATAACTATGACGAATTAAAAATAAATAGCTCAAGCTATCACAATTACGTTAATAGTCACTTTTTAATTACTCCGATATATAATCTTTATAATGTGAAAAATCAATTTTCCGCAACAAACTGAAACGCAGCTACAATTACTTAGAAATCGCTCTCAACTCTGAGATAGATATTGAGATGCCGTTATACTTCAAAGAATATTAATATGGCACCTCAAGATCGATCTCAGAGCTGAGAGCAGTTTATAAATACAGACCTAGAATTTTTGCTCAACTCTGATATGCTTATCTTAATTAGGTATTTTCACAAATTATACCTTATAATGATATAAAAATCATAATAAACTACAAACACTTAGGAAACTAACGTAACTCGAAATTGTTTTAAAATACATAAATTAAATTAAAATGCGTTGTTCTATTTAAATTTATAAAATTAAATGTTTACATTTCAATACTATACTTTATTATTATCACTACACTTTATTTTAACAGCAGCTATAAATTCACTAAAAACACAAATAACGCAACCATATCGAACTGCGCACATATATATGTATATTGTATATCGTAACTAAAGTAAACAACAGCGGTTCATTGGAGAAATAAATAAAACCTTTAAAATTAATTAAGGCAGTTCAAACTTGCGTTAGCGGTGGCCTTCGACAATACCTACTCGACAAACGAATCTTATAATCCTATTAAGTCTAATCAAGAGGCCGTCGTGGCGCAGCAGCGACAGGTCACACTGTAAACACGACGATTGTGGGTTCGATTGCCACTAGAGAATAAACTGCTTTTATTTCCTTATTATAATAAAAAAAACACGGCGTTCAGTTCCGCCACTCAACACGTGTTGACTTAAAATGGGGACATACCATTCTGACAGTAGCTTAGTTACTCAGTTACTATTCTGCTAAGCAGATAAAGCGAGAAGCCAAAAAAAGGTCTAATTAAATTAAAAATATATGAAATAATAGTAAAAATAAATAACTCACGCAACACGTCCAAATTCATCTCGCGGTAGATCTTTTTCATTGTTGCCAGCTTCCGATAGTTTTGCTCTGAACGCAGCCACGCGAGCCGCTATCTCTTCCTTGGGCAACCTGCGCAGCCAAACCAGGGAAACACTCATTATCTACTTATAAAAAAACTCCAAAAACTATAATAATAAAAATTATTTTATAATTTAAACGATTAAAACATCGACAACGACAGTGACCACGTCTATACAAGTGTAAAGATATCTCAAAATAAACGGTTTCGAGCGTATAACCGAGTTGCGAGCCGTGTAACGCTTAAACTTACCAATGCATGATATGGTTTTACAATCACTAAATTACTTTTCAAAAAACAATAAAAAAGAAACATCGATAAGATATTCGTGTGTAGCGTGCGGCTGTGTATGTAGGACTGAATAGTTTTATTAGGGTGACAGGCAGCAGGTTCGATATCGATCGCACTCGTGCGCAGGGGTAGGTGGGGCTGGACTGTATGTACACAATGGCACGTATAGACCCATAGAGAATAGCCAATTGTCTTATTTTTCTAGGACATTATTTTAGTTTCTATTATATACTAGGGTAGTTGGTAAGTTTTGAAGCTGGATGTGTATGTTCTAATAAAGAGGCCTGATAAGACCTGAATTTTTTTTATTTGAATACATTATTTTTTCTTTATTTATATTTGCATAAACAATTTAATATTCATATTATTAAATATTTAAAATCTTTATAAATCAGCTTCACGCTCTATCCCGCACACAGCAGGGCAGGCAGAGGGAACTTAGTGTTAAGACACTCCATTC
>DWAO01000172.1:0-31347 GCA_018230605.1 Heliconius congener | reverse complement strand
TAAAAATATTTTATTGAACACGTGTTTCGTGGTTTTTTTTAAATTCATCCCTAAGGATGCAAATAAGCGGGCGAAGCCGCGCGCGCCCACTAGTTCCAAATAAATGAATACGAAATTAAGAGTAAGTAAACAGGAAAGGAAGTATATTCCCAATTTGGTTTAATGATTCAACGTACCTTCGTTATGCAGATGCATATTTTAACACTTCCCTAGTAAAGTATTAATTAATAGCCCTAATTCCCTGTATTATATAATGTTAAATAAAATTTTAACAAGTCATTAGTTTACTTAATACAATAAAAATTAAATTATTTTCTATATTGACAGAAGTCTCTGGTCGATATTTACGGTAGAATCCTTTGGCAGCAGGTGGCCCTGGCCTGAGGTGGTCGAAGACGAGCAGTGAGTTTTTAGTAGGTAATTTGGACTGCTTACATCTGCCCGTCTACGAGCCTTTTCCTAGGTATTCTAAATTTGTCTCGCTTATGTCTAGATCATAACATTTAAATCTAAGATTATGAGTAAATTGTAAATTAAAGATAACAACGTATAACTAGTAACGGATAGCTATACGAGTATTGCCGACAAGAGTTAGAACGGTTTACAAGATGCGCAGATTCGAATCCCACTATGTTAAAAAAATTTATTCGTTTCCGTATATTTTTCTATCTTTATTATTTAAAAAGGTTAAAAGATGAGTGTTTCTTTACTTGTGATGGTTTATTCTATTACAAACCTGGTTTTGTGTTACCTTCATGATGTTTCTTATTGCATTGCCCTGCTGGTATAGACCAGCAGAGAAAAGAACTAAAAACAGCTTTCTCCCCAGACTGGGAATCGAACCCACAACCATAAGACGTTGTACCACCGCGCCACAACAATCTTCTACCCTTATCATTAATCAACTTGTTTAAAACTTGTTCTTATCCCTTATTTAGCCTTTATCTCATTACAAATAGAATTTTCACAAGATAAAGAATGTTCGAACTAAACTAACAGAACAGTCGATGTTTACATTTACATAACGAATGATCTTTCATTATTCCGAGAGTGGGCCGAATCATTATATTATTCATTCTATTAAAAAAATATCGTTAGCTTATCTCTTTTGTATCAAATTTGTTGTTAATTAAGGATTCATTTTATTACTAGTTGTAATTTGTGAGAAGTATTCATTACTTTATTTTAATACTTGTTTTGTTATTGAATTATCCTTTTAGGAATCTATTTAATTTTTGCAGAATTCATTTAATAGTTTGTTACTATTTTATTTTACTACAGCAACCGTTTGGGTTTCGTGGACTTGTGTTTACAGATGTTCGTGGGTTCAATCTGTTGTACTATTGCTAATTATATTTTAATTCAATTACTAAGGTCTTTAGCTTTAAACAAATGTGATTGAGAAAACATATTTTTTTATTGTTTGTAGCCCAATTTTTTGTTAGTAAGATGGGTTGGGCTCAGGACTATTATAAGGTGGGCTCGGAACTCCCCGCCCTCCCTATTCCTACGCTCATAGCATCGAGTAAAAACAGAATTTAACATTTTAATACAAGTTATATTGAAACATTATTCTGACAAGGATTTATTCTCTTATGTATTACACATTACATTTTATATCAATTGACCTTTATTTTTAGTCAAGGTTGAGTTGATTACGTATTATTATGTCATCTTTTTATTATTTTTAAAATGAGTAATGACCATTATATGTATTTATTATAGTTTTTTTGAAAGGATAAGAAGAAACATAGTTGTACAGTGAAAAAAAATCATATTTTAAAATTATTGTATCATAGTTACTGATCACGTACATAGAATTATATATCCACATATACATTCTATTACAAATAAATATATTTGAATTTTGATATTTTTTATTATAATATTATAATAAGCAGTCGTCGTCAGCAACTTTTGTTTGCATGGATTTACGTAACACGTAAAATGGAAAATCTTTTTTAACGTTCCGGTAGGAATTTTGGGAACTACCTACAAATCATGTGTCGAAATTCTTAGATACAAATTTTACTGGTAAACAGAACACAATCCCGTTTATGTAGGAGTAATGCGACAAAAGCTTTACCTATTCTTTAAAAAAAAGATAAGAAATGAGAAAATTAAAAATATACGTATATATATTATTACATCTCTATAATATATAAAGCGGCCACGTGTGTAATCATGCGCCGGCGCAGCCCGACTTTGTCACATTCCACAGTCGTACGACACGACACGCCTACGCATATATGTTTTTTCTATATAAATGTAGATTTCCGCCCGCACTTCAAATTCCTTGTGGATAAATGGCATTCTATTGATATATCATTTACATAGTGTTGATTAGTGGTTTATCTCAGTGATTTCGATATTGTGTGTTGTATTGCGGAATTTAACGCCGCAATTTCAATAACTAAGCGTAGATTAATAATTCTTACGAGTGTGGAAGTCTGTTTTTGAAACTTACTAAACGAAATTAACTTACTAAGTATGTTTTCGTGGAACAGAAACATCATTATTGATTATTATATATAACTTTAATAATCAGACCAGTATATACTGCTTTATGATCCTAAACTGGAAAACAGATTGATAAAAATATTTAAAACTTTTAAATTTTTAAACAAAATTTAAAAAGCCTCAGTTAATCTTAATTATTTCAATAACAGCAGATTAATTAATTATATTAAAACAGGTTAAAGAAAATAGTATCTAATAATTGTTTATTTTTGACATAAATTACTAAAAATATTCTACCAATAACTATGTGATAATATTGTAAGTACATAATATATCGTTCAGTGTTATATAAATATTAATACACATAGAAAACATGTGACTTTCATCTAAACATAAATTTATTATAACCATGAACTGTTATCACATTATTAAACATGGTTTTACGAACTACTTGTCTTTACACTTAAAATATACTGTGAAAATTCGTATTTTTATTAGTTTGTAGTGCTGAATTAACAATTAATTTATTATTATTGTTTATTTGTTTCAGGTACTAACACCCATTGGTTCTAAATGAAGGAAATCATTGAAGGTTGTACGTAAATAGTATAGTTAAAGTATTAGTGAGTTAAAGCTGTATTTTTGTTATGATAGAGACGAGATGCATCTCCAGTAAATCTTACCGGTATTTCACTTTAAATTGATAAGTTAACTAACACTTATTTGTTTAAGGCATTTCATACTTATTCTTGCATCCCAGATTCAAACATACGTTCACTAGCTGTCTCCGTCTCCTGTTGTCATGTACGTGAGTCAAGACGCACAACACTTGTGGTAGAGGTGTCGATCGCGCGACGTCCGGAGCGCGACTGCCGCGCCGCGCGTGCAACAGGGCCGCGGGCAGTGGGCGGGGCGCGGGGCCGGCCGCGATTGGCCGGGAGCGGCGCGCGGCGCGATGGCCGCCGCCGCACTCGGCCAATGGGAGCCGCGCGGACCGTACGCGCGTCCGGCCACCGTGCACCGGCGCGGCGTTGCCAGCTCGCAACAAAAAAACACCACGACCTTCTTGGGAGCCCCGTGTGTTTTTTTTTGTTTGGCATTCGTTATCATTCGGGAACGCAAATGTGTGATACGTAGCGACGTGGCGTGCTCGAGGACGCGCAGTGCCGGAGCATGGTGTGGTCCACGCCGTCGGGGGAGGTGCTCGTCGAGGTCGTCACGAGGTACGGAGTGTACGTGACGTGACGTGACGTGACGCGGCCCGCCTCGCGGAGGTGCGGGAACCCGTCACCACCGCCGGCGATGCTGGCCGCGTCCGCTCAGTACTATTGGTTCATGTTTGTCATATTGGATCGAATCTCTGTCTTTGCTTCCGTTGGTAAGTCTAGATTAAGTGCAACGTATACCTGTTTACCGTCAGAGTGTGAGTTGTAAAGCCTCTCATATACTTGGTTATACCTGTTTACTCTCCAAATATGACGCATAAAGCCTCTCGAGTATACTGTGGTTGGTTATTTGTAACTTGCCACGTATGACTACCAGCAGCAGGTGTATAAACGCGTTATAACCTAAACGATCGAAACCATTTTAGGCGTCTACACTAATGTAATAGGTATGTAGAGATGGATGACCTGAGTGGTTGTGTTGGAATGCCACACGTTTCAAGCAACCAGGTCAGAACTGAGTAGTAACCTATAGGTGTCTCGTGTGTGGTTGCTGTAACCAGTTTGCAAAGTCAATTTTACTTATTAGCAAACTCGTCAATTGTAGAAAGTTCTAGCTTCTATTCTAGTTTTTGTTATAATAATCAAAGGGATAGGCGTTTTGGCTTTAATTTTCTTTATATGATTACATTTATAGGGATATAAAGTAAGTGGCTAAAGCACTGCATCTCAGATAGTACGTATCGCCTAACGCTCTGCATACCTCTTTCGCCTCGTCGACTGTCATCAACCTCCTCATACATCCTCATGCTGTTTTATGTATATTAGTGAATAAAACATTACATTATGATTAGAATTGATCCATGATCCAAACAGGCGCAAACGTGTGTCTATAAATTCGACAAGTTGACGGTTCGATTTCCACTCCAGGAAACGAGATATTTAATATTTTATTATGTCTTCTCTCTGGTCGAGGCTGAGTTGAGTCCACTCCAAACAGAGCAGAGTGTCTTAACACTACGCTTCGTCTGACAACTCTGTTAGAATTCTTACAAACTTAAATATATAGTATCTAAATAAGTCTCGTCGCTTATGCAATTTTTAATTACAGTTTAGGTATGAATTTTCCTCAAACATATATCTAATAAGTACTCATACGATGTGTATTATAAAAACTTCGTTCATTCTTATCATGTAATCTTGTGGGTTACATCATCTTTATACAGACATTTTGTTGTTTTATTTTCTCTATATAAAATATCTTTGGCTATAACGTGACAAGGAACTTGTATTTTCTTCTTTTTTTGGAGACTAATTTTGCGGAATATAGCGTAATGTACGCTATATTCTAAACAAAGCAGGGTAACTAAACGGAACCTGGGACCCTAGTGTCAAATAAACTTAATATAGATGCAACTAATTCGATATAACCAAACTAAATAAAAAGGTTAAAGAAACGAATACCATGTTATTTCCGTTATTATATAGATTGCACTTATTTTATGAAGTCATCCATGACTAAATACTCTTACTTCTAAAAACGAGTTACTCAGATTTTATACCAAAAACTCTCAAAGACCTAAAACAACCAACTTTCCGCCGAATTCTGAAGGCATTGCGTTACCTGAGTACGTAACGCCGCGCTTCGCCTCGACACTAGAGCGAACAAAAGAAAATATTAAATATTTTATTTCCTCAACTGGAAATCGAACTCACAACCTATCGTGCTTACAGGCACACGCTTGTGCGCCGCGACTGGCCTCATAACTTAACGATGTAACAAAAAACACTAGAATATATTATAAGGAAAATCAATACAATAAAATTGTCCATACAAATTACGATAAATCGATTAACAAATCGTTATTAACATCGAAACATCACTACAAATGTGTTATTATAATAATTACAAAAATAAATGTATTCGATTAAACATCGATATGAGTTAACCACACAAAATTGAATTCTTATTATAGTGAGATTATAGCGGACGCGATAACACTGTTCGAAGGTCACTTCAGATACGAATTACGATATCGATCGGCCTTGACCGTCAAGATGATTATTTGCTATTTGCTATATTCTTATTAAAAACGTACTACGTCAGCTTATATTTATGTATAATTATTAGTGAGAAACGGATGTTCCAGGTCCATCACGCTGGAACCCACTTTGAGGAGCACTCTACCTTTTTTTTTTGCTTTTTTTATCTACCATATCATCATCTCATCATTAGAAGAAATGGGCTTCTTTTTAGCGGGTTGTAGCTCTATTTCTCTCTCTCTACCTTTATATATGTGAGATACAGCGTGAAACTAAAAAACAAAAATATAAGTTTATATCCATTTTACTCAATGGTGGAGCTTCACATTGTTCTTTTCTCTGACAAATACTTTGAAAACAAAGTCGAGTTTCACTTAAAAACCCATGAGAAAATGAAACATTACTACGCTTGCTTATATTATCAAGATCGAATCGAATTTGCACAAAGACAGAAAGACACAAGATTTAACATAACATAGTTTGACGGATGTGGAAATATTAATTTTTATACTATATTCTTTTCATTATTTTTAACATTAATGTTATCCCGGTTACGGTTATTAATAGGTTACGCCATATGACTAAATACATACATATTTTTCGTAGTATAGTAGTAACGAATAACATCGTTACTAGTTACTGTATGCATAGTCTAAGCGAGTCTCAATATTAAAATATTAATAAATAAGAAACCTATAAAATATTGCTTTTTGATGATTCATTATAACTATAGAAGTCTAGCAGTAAAGCAATGTGGACTTCGTATTATAACATCACCATTGTTACAATGTGTTAAAGTGACCTAGAGTAGAATAGTTAGTGCAACTAGCTGTGCTACTCCTAAGTCTAAGAGCAGGTAGCCGTGGGTTCATATATTATTTTAAAGAATTTATTTCCTCAAGAATAACAGAAAGATCCTGCCCTAGGCAATTATTTATTTTCATTTAATTCATTATTTTCCTTTTGTACACTGGTAAGTGGAGAAAGGAGTGTTTTGACACCAAAATGTTTCTGCATACCTAGTGCCCTAGTCTCTGAGAATAGGCACAAAGTGGCGTTGTGACATATCTCTCTGCCAACAAACTGACATACTGAAGACAAGTAAGGATAACATAAAACAAATAGCTAAGATATATAAAGTTTAAATAAAAAAACGACATCTCAAGATCGATCTCAAGCAAGTTAAGAGCGGTTTATAAATACGAGCCTAAGACTAGCTTATCGTACGTACCTACTACGTAGGTACAAAGTGCAAGTTCGATGACACCCACCACCGTCACCCGATACTCTCGTGTTACTTTCGTAGGCGACCTTTCGCCAAATAGACGTAATTTAATACTGTTTTTGCAAGAAATGTAGGTGTACCTACCATGTACGGCGTTACAGAGAATGCTTACCTTTTATGTGTTTGATAATCGATATTTGATCTTTTATTATATTTATTACTTTATGTTTTTTTGAGAATCTAGTGTAGAACACTCCGCTCACCACATTTGAATAAAGATAACAACATCCTTTAGAAAATAAGAATACATTAAATCTATTTTAATATAGTATTTAAATGGTATTTTCTTTATTTAGATTTGATTATTACACAAGAATTTAATGTTAGTTGATAACAAGATAACATTATTTACTTTATAATGACGTAGTTGTTCGTGTATTAAGTGGCAAATTATATAGGACGATACGACCTTATGACGCAATACCACAAAAGTAATTTATTTCGCACAACTGTACGGTCGCGAGTTTGACTCCCAAATGAGGTAAAATTTGCATCCATTTAACCGTTTTTAATATCTTGACTTTTTATATGGAAAATTTATTAAAAATTTTTGCCTGGCTTCGTTTTTCGGTTTAGCCACAAAAGATTTTTGAAGGAAAGTGGATGGAAGCTTTTCAAATCCTTTTATAAACAGGTCCTTAGGGCCCCCGTTTTTACCTTTGTTTAGAGATTAAGTTTATATACGTAAAGATGTTAGATATGCCAAAACCTGAAAATATATAATATTTTTGTATAGTTTCCCGTACTTCTTCTTCTCATTTAATAAAATTCTCATTTAATAATCTTCTTCTCATTTAATAAAATTCAAAAATTTAAATGACATCACAATTTAGATAATTCTTTTCCCTTGACTCTACGACTACTATTTTGACAAACGAAAACTCTACTACTATAGTAATAAATAACCATAGAATATTACGTACGGTATAGTGTTACTTGAGAACTCGTTACTTATCTTATCCAACGACGACAATATAGATTAACGGCAGCCATTGGCGAGGGCCCAACGTGTGGAAAACATCGTTATATTTCTCCTTCCTCGTGCCCCCCGCGACCTACTTGGTTCTACTTTTGGTAAAGTGTTGCCAAATTGTTTGTTTTTTTGTTCATAAATTATTATCTGCATACTTTTGTGCGTATATTAATCTAGATTTGCGAGTTAATCGGTGTTATGTACTGTGTGTTTTGAGTTAGATTGTAATTTATAAGAACTTTTTTGTTTATTTGAACGCAGTGAGAATTTAGTGTTTTTCCAGTTTTCAATTTTTGGCTATTTAAAAGTTATACAACAAGTCGTTGCTTGTAATTTTTCCTTTGACTTTGGGACAAAATGAAAAAACTCTTTTTTTCGTTATTTCTGTTCCCATAGTTCCCAAAATAGTTTATACCAATTTTTCATAGAGTTGTGCTCTTATTCTCCTTAACCTAAGAATGCATTTAAGTACATAAAAATTTTCATGTAAGTCGATGCTAAATTACAACGTTCTAAGTTCAGTAGTTTCGTTCGTTAGTTCAGTAGTAGTTACACCTACAGATCAAGTTCTACAAAAAGTAAAGTAAAAATACCTAGCTGGCCTATTCCTTTTACGTATACCATATAAATAAATATATTTTATAATAAAATATATATATAAAAAAAACTTCGTTACTACTTTAGATTCATAAAGATTATTCCGTAAGCCACCGAAGTATACGGAATTCTCCTTCAATATATATAAAGGGATTGTGTGATTGAAAACCCCTTTTGGGATCCGGCTATTGTTAGAGAGTTTTGTGAAAAAGTTTCTCGTAAAGATTTTTTTTTATATTATACTTAACTAATATATGATTTTTTAATGCAAATATTCTTTGTATTTTGCATTGGTGTTTTTGGTTTTTTATTAAGTTTTTTTTTCATAGTAATTGAACTATTGTTTTGAACTAAAAATTTTTATTCTGAGAATTTTGTTCTCATGTAATAAAGTCTTCAATAAGGCAGGCACGTATACAAACTCCCTCGTCTAATATATTCAAAGAAAAATATTAATTTTATTCATCATTAGTATTAATAATATAATAAATGTATGTGTATAATATTGTAGTTTACAAAGGTTAGAATCTCAAGAGAGAAATATATTGTTTAATAAGAATATATTTACAAAGTTTCATGATAATCGGTTGAGTAGTTTCGGCGTGAAAACGTAACAAACAAACTTACATACACATTTATAATAATATTGTGTAGTATGATACATTTATATAGTTTAAAGCCAAAGTAAAATTAGATAGAATAACAAAGGAACGCGGAAATATATACATAGATTAGATACTTGGCAGTCGTTGTTATATTATATTTTAACAGTGGATGCTAATGTCTACCCATTTATTATATTATACGCACATGATTCAGAATTAAAATATTTATCTAAACGAAACTCAAACCCGTGACCATCGACGTCAAAATAAAATTTTACAAACACTAAGCTAAATAATTTAAAATCTCACTTAAAACAAGGTTACCTAACATCAAGACCTGAATCGAATTGAACCTACCAAGAACAATGAGAGACGTCACGTAACCCACGTGACCTGAGACCTACATCCAGTAATTGCAATAGTTTGGATCTCAGCTTCGAGTGCCGGCGTGTCGTGTTGTACTTTGATATATATATATATATAGATATACTTATGATAGAGGTCAGTCGTGGCGCAGGGGCACACGTTGTTCTGGGTTCGATCTTCAAGTAAAAAAATTGAGAGCAAAAAAATACTTGGTATTAATCATTTTATTATAATAACTAAGTATATCGTTTGATGTGAGGAAAGTATTATATTGAAGCTATTTATTTGGTGATATGTATTTTTTTTTATTTTTGTAAAACGTCTATCGATCATTTCTTTTTATTCATTTTTGCCAAATTATTTGGTAAAAAAGTGATGTAACTCTATACAAGATTTTGTTTATGTATATGAGATAAATAAAAGAGCAAAACAAATACAAATGTCTCAGGAAGAGATTCGAACCCACTACCAATGTTGAAATTTATATCAGCCAGAACGATCTTGTTTATTATTTAAATTAATTCGACGATAATGAACTTTTCCATCGACCTCTACGTTATCGGTCCTTTTCATTCACCTCTAGAGAAAACAAAGATTAAAGTAAATTACATTATTATTTCGTATCGCACATCATCTCTGTAGATAACGTTGCTAGATGCTAGACCGATCACGCTAATACGAAAATATAAATCAAATCAATAATCACCCGAATATTCAAAACAGTTTATCCATTCACCAAATAAAAGGACAATTTGTACGAAATAGACCGAAATGAAGGCAATTTAAAACGAATTGCTGCCTATCAACGATCAAACGTCATAAAAAATTGCAAAAAAAAAAAAACAGTTTATCAAAGTAAGAAAACATTCTTATTATAGCATCTGAAAGGAAGTCCGGTGACTCACGGCCACGGGTGCATATCTGAAATGAGTCTGTTCGAATGCGCGCGACCACACCTGCGCGTACGCACGTATATCTACATATATTGATATAGGTACTGCTATAAAACAATGCGTTGTTGTGATAACTTTTAGTACTTGTCGACATTATAATATGTCAATGATATAATATGTAAGGATGACTTGTATTCAATGTGTACTTCACACAGCAAGGGGAACATGGGAACCTAGTTGATATTTAAATTTAAATTATATATAAATAAAACGTAAAGCCATACAGTGCATATTGAATGGCGAAACTCAGCCGCTATGTCGACCAGAGCTAGGAAATGGTAATAATTTAAATGTAATCATCACCACGAATGGATCCGAACCCGCAACCTCTTTATTTAGACATGTCATACTAACGTCAAATTATTATAATCTATTTTTCCATTATATAAAAATGTAGAAGATATGCATATGTTGTAAGTAAGTATCCAAAAAAACGTAAAATAGTATTCAAAAATAGATAAACACAAGTCCGGCAGGAGTCGGTCAGAAATAAACTGAGCGACGACAAACGCGGCGCTGTCAAGGACGAGTCGAGTGTGGGCGCGCGCGTGTGTGCGACCGTGTGTGTGTGTGCATGTGTATGTGTAGATGGGTTTTATGGGGTTAATGATTCTATGGGATGTTGGTGGAAATGACTGCTTTTGATGGTAAACACTGTGGATGTACGTATTTTTATAATAATAAAAAATAGAAAACTCGATTGCATAAACTAAATTAATATATCTAGTAAATTTCGTGTAATTGAGACAAATCTAACGACGCATTGCTTATCAAAATCGGTTCACTGGTTTATCAGTTTCAGGGGAACAAAGGAACGGATGTAAATACATGTGCTGCAGTTGGGTAAAAAATAGTGTCACGTTAACACTAGGCTCCCTCTACCTACTTTGCTATACGAAGGATACAAATGAAAAGTTAAAAAAGACTACTTGTTTTGGCAAATGACATTTACTATATTAAAACCATGAATCCAATCGTGGGACGATTCTCTCTCGAGATTAAATATTTAACATTTTCACTTTTTCGCTCCCGTGTCGAGGCAAAGCGCGGTGTTGAGTTCCGTCACTCAACAAGCAATACCTACATAATTTGGCGTAAAGGACACTCCCCGTGTCTAAACACTAGGATTTCTCTGATACAACGTGAAGCTGATAAAAAACAATACAAAACACATATTTTTTTCAGTTAATTAAAACCATTAATATCAAATATTGCAATCTTTTATGTGATTAGATAAATATCTAAATGAATTATATGCGACAGTGCAAGGTGACTCACGTGCGGGCAGTACGTACTGGTAGGTATGTTTACTGAACAATCGAGTATGTTGTGTTTGTAATTACATCACCTCCCTACGTGTTTTCCATTGTTTTGCGATTTTGTTTTACTTTAACACTAGTGGCGGCCTGTAACTTTGTTTTTGTGATCTATAAAACGTAAGAGAATTTTTAAAAAAAATCTCTCAGTACTTCTTTACACTCCCCTAGGAACGTACATGCTAAATTGCAGCGGTATACCGCGCGTTTTCCGTTATGCGTTGTCTCTTGTCTGCCAGTCTGGCAATAACGGAAGAAAGAAGCTATATGGAAGTAACCTATATTGAAGTTATATATATATGTGTCTACTCGTGGCCGTAGTGGCGTCGCGCGTAACTAAGCGCGGTCGTAGTGGGTTAGGCTCCTAAAACAATCTTTTAGTTTGACTTGCATAATCGAATACATTTGTAGTTTTTACTTATTATCTACGGCCATACAATTTATATTGTCTGGCGTATTGCCAGTTTTTTTTTCTTATCGTGTGACCCTATAGTCACGAATTCAAACCCGACAAGGGAAAACGTGTATGTTTTATAAATGACATTTCCTCTATCTCGAAAGACAAGGCTGTGGGTGTCAGAAATTGAGAAACGCGTCATTTGTCACTTAGATATAAAATAAAGATAAAAAAAAATACTTATTTTATCTTTACTTTTTAATATTATAAAACTGTAGTTCTTAAGTGTTAATTCTATTCGAATTGAAAAAATATTTGTGTCAATTTATGTAGATCAAGAGAGAGAGAGATCTTCTATTTGTCATTTTTATAAAAATCTTTTATTTGTATGTACCAACATTCGGCTATAATACAACTTACTACCCTTACAATGTAGAGGTATTTTTATCTTAACAACAATATATTTGGACGGCTTTCGTAATTAAATAAAATGTAGCAAAACTTGCTTATTTTTCATACGTTTAATGTTTTTTGACACGAAACGGATTTGAACCTACAGCCCTTGTATGTAAATTACTATATCAACATTTACATGTGGCTATGTAAACTGTATTGATTGATTAAGTTCACGAATCCCCGCACGACAGAGGACTGTTTGTATCCAACGTCTTAATTAGTTTGTATTCCTGAGAGACTGCATCGAAGGAAATTGGAAATGTCTTCTAGTAGTGCTAGTTGTATACATATAGTGTGTGCTAGATTTATGCGTCGGATTTGATCGCGTGGCTAAGTGGATATAACTAAGAATTAAATCAGCTTCACCGTGTATCCCGCACACAACAGGTAGGTATGATAAAATGACAATGACGATAAAGTGAACAAGATTTTTACGCATTTCGAAATGCAGCTGCGTCTTCTTGAATTACAAAGCGAGCTCGCACGGCACGCGGCCTCGTATAGCGTATTCTGTAATAAATCCATTCCATTATTATAGAGTTTAAAATTATAACTACTGTATAGAATGGGAGGCCAGTCGTGGCTCAACACAAATGTGACTGTACAAATTGTGACTGTAAATTCGGCTGCATGTGGGTTCGATTCCCAGTCGAGGAAATGTAATATTTACTAACTTACATTTATATTTTCATTTCTTCGCTCTGGTGTCGATGCTAAGCGCGGCGTTAGGTTCCACTCAAAACACAATGCCTCCACAACTCGGCTGAAAGTGGGGAACGGTGTGTCTTAACACTAGGTTCCCTCTGCTGCTGTGTTCGAGATACAGCGTGGAGCTGAAGCTGTATAAAATGGGATGTTATTATTGACCTTCGGTTTTTTATCATTCTACATTTTGCTATTTTCTTAAAGCGCGTTGAGTTACGCCAGTCATCACACATTGTCTTGAAAATTCGATAAAAAAATCCAAAATAGAATGTCTATAGACTTAGTCTTCTCTGCTTATTCTACAGCTACAGGTGATCTTAAATATTTCATTTCCTCGAGTGGGAGTGGAATCGAACCCAAAACTCTCTTCTACTGCTATTTCTAGAGTTTACACTCTTAAACTCGGAAACAGCATTGATTATATTATAGTTTCACGATGTAATTTTTTGGCTTCGTTGTTGAATAGGATTATTTGTATAATACCATCTATTTGTAATCAGGTTTTCACAAAATGGCGGCCGCTGATCTAGTATTACATTGTATTGTATTATATTGTAGCGTCCAGTTGTAAACGTGACTTCTACGTCTGTCCTTATCGTGTTAGATATGCTTCATTTGTTGACTTTGTTTGGTTTGTCTGGACAAATCGAATTACGGAGGCCGTCGTGGCGCTGGGGAGGAAGAGTGTGACTGTAGCGACGGCTGTAGGTTCCCTACTTCAGTAAATTATTTATTATTTATTCATATTTTTATTTCTTCGCTCTCACAACAGGGCAAAAGCTATTGACCTGTATGTGATCAGTAATTCGAATTTGTGAAATAAAGAATGATATGGTTCAGTTTTTGTAGTATATTTTATTTAATTTGACACTAGGAAATTTTCTTAGGAAATGGGAAATAAAGGGATTTTACCAGATAAATTTGCGAACAGCTACTCAGACTACACAGTAATATAAAATATAGTATGTAGAGCATTTCTAACGATTTTCTTTAAATTTTCGTCTACAACTAAACTACGACGTATTTTTTACATTATAAGTAAAACTCACAATAATTTTGTGTTAATAATTGAAAATTACAAATAACATATAACATATATTTCAATAACTAAAAAACTTTCTTACTTTCATCTACTATCTACATGCAGTTTAATTAAAGCCGACATCTTGTGAAGTCGTTAACATGGTGTAGCTATCTTATTCATCAAGTTACCGTACAGTAATAAATAATTAGGAAAATAATATATTGTACAGAAGATTTAGGCTTAATTAAATATGTTGTAAGTTACAATTTTAGAAGACTTTTCTGATAATCGAGAAAATCTAGCGTCGAGACATTCCGTTTTCTTCATTTTACTGAATTTGGTCACATAGAGTGGCGTAATTCAACACTGCGTTTATTTAAGGCATAACATTAATCATAATGAATATTCTTCCAAGTGAACATCGAACAAATATTGCAATAATAATTGTATTACAATACCTTCACATGTATATTTTACTTTTTTTAACATCACACTATATCTCTATATTCTGTTAGGACATTTCTGGAAGTAGTACGTATTGAGTGTATGAAAATATTCAATATTTCATTTCCTCTAATGAGAATCGAACTTACAACCTGTCGCGTTTTCAGTCACACTTCGTACTTCGCCACGACTGGCCCCTCAAAACATAACAGCGCTTATTATATTATTTTATTTAAATAGAAAACAGACGAACACACATCGCTCAGATTGTAACAGCCACTTGTACATCGCCATCTCTAAATAGAAAGCGTGCAATCGATAAACGTCGAATAAAAACATGTTATGCTTTTTACTTGGACAATTTACTATGAAATATCGTGTTTTTGTTGGAGTTTGGGGGTTATTCGTTTTTTTGTATAATTGATTTGGTGTTTTGTTTTATTTTTCAGATATAGGTGGCTGGATAACTGTTTTAATACTTATAATATTCTTATAATTTTTAATATATTATTCCACTTTGGAAGAACAAATACTTTTTATTAAATGTTTCAAAATTTAACGTTGCGGGATTTGAATGCGCACCTCTTAAAAACCAAGGCGCCACTTTCAAAACTTTATATGTTGTCTATAAAGAACTTGTACTGTTTGGATAAATTTATTCTTTAACTACACTTAATTTGGTAATTATAAGAAAATTATTTCAAAGGAATTTTTAAATAAAGATAGGTATTATGCGATTAAAAATATCGTGTTTTTTTATAAAAGTTAAAATAATGATTTATGATAGGAACTCGTAAGTCTTATTCTCTGCTTTTGTTAATGACAGTGTGAAACGAAGTAGATTATCACATTTTTTTTCTTTTATTGCCCTATAAACTCAAAACAGATCAAGGAGAATATCGTTTTTTATATAAAAATCTTTTATATAAAAACGTTATTAATTAAAAAACATCATAACCGAAAATATCACATTAGATATTAATTTAAAACAGCTTACTTAACCTATAACAGTTCGTTTTATATGTATAGGTAAATTCTACTATATCTCTTTTTTTTTGGAGTCTTCAACAACAAGAACTTAAACACAAAACCCCTCTCCCCGTAAATCTAGTAAAAACGCGACTCCAAAACAAAATGTAACGTTATTAAAACGTACAAACAACACCATACATTCATAGCTATAATATCCACATATGTACGTACAAACTCGTGTGGAGTGAGTGACCTTCGAGCGACTGGCGACCGACACCCATACAACGTACGTCTATATATATTTATATATATATATATAGTAAATATAGATATAGTATCAACAATATATAGTTTAGCACGATGACCTGTTCCGCCATACTGTGTATCACCTCATAAGAGAAACGACGTAAACGACGCATGTGAAGTAACGAATTCGAACTCTGTTCCTTAGATATTAGGTTTTAGTTTTAGATAATGTAAGATAGAAATGAGAAAGTATTTTTAAACAGCCACAAGCCCAGTGCAATCCCAAGGAGTATAGACAGACGTGTTTCGCGTTTGTTTGTTCGTAGATACGGTTTGGAGTTCTTTCTTTTTTTGGTTTTCTTTTTGCTTAGTTAATAAATGTTAATATAATCGCGTAGTTGTCGTGGCGCAGGGTTACAAGCGTGTTGCGCGATAGGTTGTGGGTTCGATTCCCATTCGAGGAAATGAAATATTTTATATTTTCATTTCTTCGCTCATGTAACGAGAGCGATTTAGCGTTGCGTTCTGTCGCTCAAGACTCTTGTACATAAAGCGCGGCGTTGATTTCCGCCTATCTACACGCAATATATCGAAAATCAGGCATTAAATTAGAAAAGGAGTGACTTAACACTAGGCTCTAGCTGCCTAGCCTGCTATGTCAACAAATAATTATATAGTAGCTAACCTGATAGATACTGTACCTTCTAGTGATCGTCGATTAGTGAAAGTTGTTCCGGAACACCACTAGTACTTTTCGAGATATTTACTGGGGAGAATTTACCTATAAATTATCTTAAATTTAAATATTGTTATAAAGTTTGTACAAGTAGATAGGTAAACTTAAAAATTTTAAAAATAAATTTATAAAAGTAAAATTTTAAAATAACAGTAGTCTGTTTGATTGGTGTTCGTTAATTTATTGTTAAGAATCAATTTACCAATTTAGTGTTGTAAACACGACAGGTGGATTCGATTCCCACTCGAGGAAATAAATTATATAATATTGAATTCCCCCTTTTTGCTCGAATAATAGAAAGCAAGCATACAATAAAACGGAAAAAACAAACCGATTATTCTAAGAAACGTCGAGTAATCTTATTTCCTTGTATTTTGGTGTTCCTCCTTTGATGTCAGTGGGATACGTATACTAAATTGGTTCGGGAAGTCGTAACTGTATATCAGGCATGGTTAAAATTAACGATTAAGGCAAAGTATAGACTATTGACTATGGGACTATGGGCGCCTCTTGGACGCCTTCTTCGTCTTGGTCTTGGTCCAAAGAGGTGCTGGCTCAAATCCCGCTACGTTCAAATTTTTATACGTTTTTTTAAATATAATAAATAAATCAGCTTCACACTATAGGCACACAGCAGGGTAGGCAGAGGGAACTTAGTGTTAAGACACTCAGTTCCCCACTTTCTGCAGAATTCCAGAGGCATTGCGTGTTGCGTGGCAGAACCCAACGCCGCGCTTTGCCTCGATACCAGACCGAAGAAATGGAAATATGAATTTAAGTAAATATTTCCCTTGCTCGACTGGGGATCGAACCCACAACCAGTCGATTTTACAGTCACACTTTGTGTGCCTGCGCCACGACTGACCTCAAAAGTTTCAATACGTTTTCTTAATAAATATTTAAAACATGTAGATGTTTTAAAAAATTTCAAATCAGTCTTTTTGGAGGTTTGCGCTCTGAAGGTTAGTTACATATACTTTTTGTTGAAGAGCGAGTTTTACAAACTTAGTGATCTAGCAACCGTTCTTTACTTTCTCCTCTCAAAGAGAAATATCATTTGATAGAGAATTGGTGTAAACTCGAAACACTTTATTCCAGCTTCACGCTTTATCCCGCATATCTTACTCTAGGCAGCGGGAGCCGAGTGTTAAGACACTCCGTTCGCCACTTTCTTCTGCCCCACGATACAACTCAATGCTGATTACATTTCCTATTAAATTTAATGACTTATTAACTTAAATATTCATTTAAAAACGTGTTGATAATAACATAGTGACGAATAGGTCATCAGTTTCATATTAATGTGTTCTGACACAATCAGTATATTGTTTACAATTTCTCTATACCTTTATCTTATTTATATTAATGTAGAGTTGAATGTAGAGTACACTATTTCCAAAACTATGGCCAATAGAAATTTAATGATAAAACACGAAATAAGTAACACGAAATGTAAGATCATTGTATGTTCGTTTGTGTTAGCCGGTTTGCTACGAAACTTCTAGAACAAATTAGGTTAAAATTTGTTACTCTTATGCTTTTGACAAAATCGGAGACCATCGAATTTTGAATTGGGGAAAAAGGTATTGCAACTTAAAAATAAAGATCTAGCTCATATGTTTTTAATAAAATACGACATATCTTAAAAAACTCTTCTTTTGTCATTTATTTAATGTTCAACAGATAGAGAGTCAAAGTTACTTATTCCTAATAAATTATAATTTAACATTTTCATTTCTTCGCTTTGGTGTCGAGACAAGCCGCGGCGTTGAGTACTCCACACGCAATGCCTCCAGAATTCGGCGGAAAGCGTGGAGCGGAGTGTCTTAACACTAGACTTCCTCTACCAACCCGGTAACATGCAGGATACAGCGTGAAGCTGTGAAAAAAAAACATGATAATGTTCCCACTATTACGTCTTGCCTGCCAACAACGTATTAATGGCATTTATATTTTGATACAAATGTAAAAAACATGTGTTTCACATATTAAAATTCAGTATCAAAATTCAATTGGAAGTAGCGGTATTTGAACCCGAGCTTGCTATCTCGAACACGCCTAAGTCCCGCTACGCGTGAAGTTTTCTGCATAATTTAAATGCGATCAAAATACTTACGTCTGATAGGTTTGCCGATTATACAGTAAAATGCATATTTCGATACAAGAAATAGCGACATGATTGATTATTATTATTATAGAACAAACCGTAGCATTTGGCGCTCCGTTCTCTCTGTTTTGGTATCGTATTCCAGGGATTGGATTTGAATTGAACATATTCGACGCAGAACCAAAGTTATCGACATGGCCCAAAGGGTTAGTAGGCTGAAGTGGCAGTGGGCTGTTCACATTTGTCGCAGAACTAAAGACCGTTAGGAGCGCGTCTGGAGTGGAGATCATTCATCAGCAAGCATCCAGCTGCTGCTGGAGCTGGATGCCAAGGGCTAAAGGGCGAGTTCAGTGGCGTGCGGTGGACAAGGACAGGCTGATGATAATGATGATGGGTTCGAATCTACAGCCAACGTCGTTTATATTCGACATCATTCACTGGACCAACAAAATAATATTTAAAATTCAATTGCTTTGTATTTCGCGAACTTTTTTTGGGTCGCTTACGGTACAATGCATGCGAAATATATTTTTATTAGCGCCGCTTTACTGACGTTGACGTGTGGATGGATATCTATCTGTCTATCTAAAGCTGATATTTTGTTAGTTAAATCTCAAAGGCTTTCTGTTTCAATTTCTGTCCATTTTTTCATTTTTTTTTATATTTTCACGCTGTATCCCGCTGGTATCCCGCTTATAAAAGAGTTGGCAAAGGGAAACAAAGTTTTCTGATACTTTGTTCAGCACATCGTCCAATTTTTTGAGACATAACTTGTTGAATGGCGGAGTTCAATGACGCACTTAGTTTTGTTATCAGGGCTAGAAAACGAAAATATGCTTTTCCCCAAGCGAGAATCGAACCCACGAATTATAAATAAGGGTTTAAAAAAAATGATAAGTGAATTTTGTAAAAAAATTGAATATTATATATTTTTCTCTCAAACTTACGCTCTCTTATCAGACAACAACTGACTGTAAACGCGGCTGTTTTCGATCGCCACTACGTAGATTGTTTAAATTTAATTATTTTTGTTATTAGCCAAAGCGCGGCGTTAAGTTCCGGCATCCAACACGCAATGAGTCTCAACTCTACGTTTCCTCTGTCTCAAGGTAGACTTCTTTTGTTTTCCAAGCAATATTATCTGAATTGAAGTGGTGTTGTAGTTATGTCAATATAATATTGTACTGAAAATGCACGGTGGCAGGTCGTCGACCGTCTCTCTATATATGCAAATGACATTCTGCTGACATTCTGTGAAGGCATTCTGTGGCGATTTGAAAATTAAATAGTATTACGTATAGCTGTGTATTGATGTTGGTTTCTTTTCATTTGAATACTTACTTTGTTATGTTGAACTTTTAAATTGGTTCGTGTTTAGTTTGATGTGTGGCTGTTTCTTGTATTAAAATTTAAATGTATTTTTGTGTCTACAAAATGTAGAGGCCGTCGTGGCGCAGGGGCGCGAGCGTGTAAACGCGACGTTTGTGAGTTCGGTTCCCACTCGAGGAAATGAAATATTTGTTAATATATTATTTTATATTAAATAAATTAATATTTTCAGTAATTAATAAGTAAAGTTGTGTTGAGCTACCGCTACTTAACACGCGTGTCTTAACACTAGGTTCCCAGGTAACAGCGTAAAGTGAAAAACAAAAGTTTTTTATACAGTGATAAATCACTTGTTTGAATTCAATAAGAATAACATATTACAATTTATATGTCTGTTTTTAAATATGGGAAAATATTAATAATATTTAATATCAAACAGCTGACGACTATGAAATATGTCATTAAAAATAGAAGCATTTTTTGTAGTTACGTAAAACCACGTTAGCGTACAAAAACTGAAATAACAACCAAAAAATACCATTTTCATATACAATAATTTAATAATTTATTTTGTAACCACTTATCCGGTTGCGTCCGAAGTGACCGCTGCGTTGCCCGACCGAGGAACCGGAGAGCTCGAATACCCTCTGTTACCAAACGGAAGGTCTTATGAGTCACGCAATTACGACAAATGATACTTACTTTTTATAATACAGTACCTAAGACTTCAATGTCAAATGTACTCGTATAGTACTTTTTTGACTGACTTGGTTGTGAACTCTTCGCTGGATAGCGTAGGTTTGATGTTTGAATAAAAAAAATTGTGTTATATTGATGTTAGTTATTACGAGTGCAGTGGCGATGGGTTAGTGTCTGGCTGTAAAGGGGATGATTGGGGCTTCGATTCTCAATAATTACATTTAAGTTTCTCTTTCTTCTCTTTCTCTGCATATTGAACCTAAACAAAATCACTATTTTTATCTTCTAAACAGTGAAAAAAATAACTTGTAATAAAAATATATCTTACAAATAGAGCATTATAAAGCCATATTTTTTTTTACAAAATAATAAAAATAAAAAAAAAGTTTAAAAAAATCTAATTAGTTTTGTTTACCCATCGTGTGGGTTAAACAAAAACTTTTTCTACGTGAAAACTTCCTAAAATCGTGGGAAAGTTCCATTAAAATCGGACAGAGAATAGAAACACACCTTTTAGCGAAAACCGCATATACGTAGCTCGAGTGTTCCTTCTATAGACAAATGAGACCCCATTTTATATACCTCTAACTAGAGAACATACTCGACGTTAAAAGAGCATATTAAATAATTGCTGTATTTATTTGGTTTTCATTTAAACGCGATAAATGATGCAAGTGGATTCAAATTCAGTTATTCGTGTTCGCTATGTGTGGGATACCGCAGGAACCTGAAAACATAGTGTTAAGACTCTCCGTCTTCCATTAACCGCCGAATTCTCGAGACAGTGCATGTTTATTGGCGAAAATCAACGCCGGGCTCTGCATCGTTACCAGAGCGAGGAAATGAAAATACTAAAATATTTCATTATCCCTAGTTCAAATCGAACTCACAACCATCTCGTTTACTGCGCCACCACCGCCTCAAATGAAACTAATAAATCAAATGTCTTAGCAACTAATATACATTCATAACTTTCATAAAAGTTTCTCCTGTGCTAAATACCTACCCACGTAAACACTAGCGTCTACCCTAGACGGGTTATCGTAAGTGACTTTGGACGACCGCGATCGCGTTAAGCGGAACGAACATACATACATGCTCTTATATACAAAACTCTGGTTTATTATTGTTTCGTTCAGTATTTTTAACTCTTACACGTAGTTAAGACCTCTATTTGACCTACATTGTTAGTGGCATATGCTGCTTACTAATATGTTATGGTTTTTTTTTGGTGATTGAGGTCGTCGTGTCGTTGGGTAGTCGTCAACGTGACGGTTGTGGGTTCGATACTCGTTCGGGGGAATGATAATATTTTTATTATTCTCATTTGTTTTATTATTCTCATTTCATATCTGAACTGAGTGTCTTAACACTAGGTTTCCAGGTTCCTTTTGACTGTCCTGCAATGTGCGGGATACAGCGTGAAACTTAACAAAAAAAACGTAATATATTTATATTATTATTATGTACTGGTATTTCCACTGAGCTATCTAATGAAAGCATTAAACATTGTTTTTTTGTACTATATACATATATATTTTTAATAAGCTTAAAAAAATCTAAATAATATAGTGAAAGATATGTATAATCCACCGTTAAGTATTAACTATCATTAACTAACCACCTGTGATTAGTAATTTATTAGATGGCTCAATCAACGTCAGCGGAAGCAACCGGTTCGATATCCGCACGAACGGAAGTCGATTTTGTATTAACGTTTGTTCCGCTCTGATTGTACCAGAGCAAAGCTACGCTAAGCTACACGGTCACTTCATCACAGTGTAGTGGGAAATGGTTAATTTAAATCACTATTTTTGTTTCTTTTTTTCTATAATCATTTCTTTGAAACTACGTATTGACGATTGATGGAGAATAACTAAATTGTAATGAAAAAAAAAATATTATATTTATTTATTTTTTAGCTGCACGCTACGTGAGTTCGATTCGTACTCGTTTAATATTTTCATTTGTTCCCTCTGGTGCGGACGAGTCCACCACTCAACATACAATACCCCCAGAGTTCGGCCTAAAGTAGAGAAACAAGTGTCTTAACATTATCGCTGTCAGGGTCAGACCCTGCTACACGCGGGATGTAGCGTGAAACTGAAAAAAATATTACTGTATATACCTCAATATCAGAAAAAAAGCGGAGTGACCGTGAAAAGTAAAACAGACCGCGTTATATATAGATCGCTGCTCGGTTATTCACTCCGTATTTACAATTAATTTGTTTGACGCTCTACATTTGTTATGTAGGTAGCTGTTTCCATTCCGTATATTTGTTTCTTTGTTTATTATTCGATATTGATGGTAGGAACTTGTATAACGAAAATGTTAGTTTAGATTTTATCTTATCTAGATCGCTTTGGAGCTGAATGTTAGTTAGTTTTCTATCGTGGAGATTGAATGTTGTTGATATAACGTACTTTTGTATTTTATTAATGCTGCATCACGCATGTAGTAGGGTAGGCAAAGGGGAACCTAGTGTTAAAACACTCCGTTCCCCACTTCTAGTTTCAATTTTCGGAACATTGCGTTGATGGGTCATTAGTTGCGGAACTCAATGCCGCGCTTTGTTTGCCAGAAATAAAAATATTTAAATATGTACATTCACCGTAGTAGGAATCGAACTCGCAGCCTTCATGTTTAAAAGAAGAAGCGGTACCGCTGAGTCACGATCGCAAACCATGCTGTACATCGAAAGAAATACAAAATATTTTTTCGCTTGGTGTAATTGAGAGAAAGTAATGCTACATCACTGCTAAACTATCTAAATTCTAAACATCTTGCCCAATACAATAACATTACACTATGGAGGAATCACAAATGAAGAGGGAACGCAGTGTCTTAACTCTATGTTTCTCGGTCTAGATCATGATATCGCGTGTGTTTATATATTATATGACGCAATCTCTGAAAGAATTTTATGCCAACATAAATAGACGTCCATCGCCCTACATTTCAAATAGTAAAACGATCTGTATGTTTGTCCGTTAATAACGCAATAACCACTTCGAAGTGGCTTGTAAATATTAAAACATTATATCCACATCTACTTTGGAAGAGGAAAGAGGACATGAAACTTTTTTCTCATAACTTCACGTTGTTTCCCGCACTTAGAAGAGTAGGCGGAGGAAAGCTTGGGAACCTGGTGTTAAGACACTCTGTTGCCATTACGAATACTTTCCGAGAGGTCTGAAAGCGTGTGGACTGTTGACTGGTTGACGAAACGAAAAAGATAAAAGAGAAAATAATATAAAAGTATGAAAAAAGGTAAAATAAAGTAAAAGTAAGTTGTAACGAAACCAACTCGCACTTGACCGGTTCGTTCATATTGTAACATTTATTTCAAAGTCACGTTATCGCAAAGCTCAATGGTAATATTCATTATACCTTCAACATTTTAATGCTGTGTCAGCCATAATCTGATAAAAGGCTTCCATTTTAATTACTTTCGATTTTGTAGGTAAAATCTTTGTAAATTTATGTTGTGTATAGCTATTATTGAGGTCGTGTCGCGATGGTAGTGTTTAAATATAACGTGACGGTAGTGAGTTCCATTCCCACTCGAGGAAATTGATAATTTTTGGTTTCCTAATTTCCCGTATCACGAAAATAAAACGATAAGTAGGAAACAGAGTGTCTAAACAATATCTTTTCTGAGCCTATCCTGCGTCATATGCGGGTTACTGCGTGTATAAAAAAAATTAGAAAAATATCTAAAGTGGTAAAAAATAATAATAATACGTACATATTAGTATAATTTATTTAAGTTTTCATATAGTCAAAAGATACAGCGCGATTAAGTCATTTTGAAATTTGGCAATTGTATACATACTCAAGGCCAATGCTATAAAAAATATCAAGACTGACCGCTTGTAACTTACGCATAGTATTTTACGAACACCGGTAGTTGCTAAGAGGAAAAAGGAGCCAGTTCTGTTGATCTCTTTTTATTTTTGGTATTTAATAATTTGGGACAAGTGATTGTATTACGACGGAGGGTATAGGTTCTATACCCACGTAGTCTATTTTGCATCGAAAATACGTTAATTTACATAACATTATAAATATATAATATTTAATAGTTTGTGTATTAATAACATATTGATAAATATTAACTTAATTATATACATTTCACAGCGCTAACATCCGCCACTGAACACGTAATGGAAAGAACGTGTCTCGAATAGAACGAAGTGTCTTAACTCTACGTTCTTAGGTTTCCTCTATCTACCCTGCTTTAAGTGCGGATACAGCTTGAAGCTTAAACAAAATTATACCCATCTGTCAGACGAGTAACAAAGTGAACCTCTAAAGGTTCCGTTTTTGTACCTTCCGATGTATGGAACCCTAAACATATACAAAAAACAAATTCAATTATTCACATAAAAATGCCTCTGCATTAAATATATTATATAGCTATTATACTAAAACCTTGTCATTCGCGAAGGCGATAATTGCTGAAGGTTCGTTACGTTGAGTCACCACGCCAGCTGATTCAGCGGTGAGCGGTGACTGAACCTTCTAGGGGAGGTGGCGTGTCGTTTTTATGTTATATTTATGTATATGAAATATTATATTTTTGTTTATTTTCTTTGGTTGTGGGTAGGTTGTGGCTTATAATTTATTTAAGAGGTTTTTTTTATTTCATCCTGTCCTTCCTTCGTATAGCAGGAGGAACCCGGAGATTTAGTGTTGAAACACTCCGTTTCCATTAATTCCTTATTTTTCGCCGAGGCATTGCGTGTTGAGTAGCGGAATTCAACGCTGTCCTTTGCCTCTTTATAATAGTAGAATACTTTTTCAATCGGACTAGTTCCTGACATACGACGTTATTGTATGTTAAGTATAGATAAATCAAAAGTAGAAAACGGAGTCATTTACCTAAGTTAATCTATCTTTCTTATGTTAAAATATCTGAAGATAATATCCGTTTTGGAAATCTAATAAATATAATATTAGAAAATAATACTATACACTTGTACATTCCCAGCCCTAATTTGTGAATCAAAACAAGGAAATTCAGCAGAATTATTTTAGGTGTTATTAATAGTAAATTACTAATAACTACTGAAATATGATAAAAAAATATAAAATACCTACTTATAAAAGTTCAATGCTTTTAATTACCCATGAGTACAAACGATGATTTGTGTTTAAGTAACGTTATCGACCGTAGTAGCGCAGTTGCGTTGTATTTAGTTTAACTCAATGTCTGTAGGTTTAAATCTAGTCAAGGTATATATATGGTAGTATTAATTCTATTACTATTCATGAAAACGGCATGTCAAGGTCGCTCTCAAGATCAATATATTAATCAAAGAACAATACGGGGCGTAAATATAGATTAAGATATATTTCTGCCTTTCTATGAGTAAGGTCTCACTAACTCACTTTATAATCGCGTTACATTATAGTTACATTATAAATGGTCTATTTAATTTAAATGGAAGTTTCATTGGCAAATATGAATGAAGCATCGAGAATGTTCGATCGTTTTAACGCTGTTAAAGGTCAAGGTCTTTAGCGGATCTACTTTACGAATTAACAAACTTTCTTTGGCTATGTTGTATATTTATAATTATTATAGCGACTAGTGATCCGCTCGCGGCTTCGCCCGCTTGGTCTATATTAATATAGTATGTATATTGGTTTTTTCCTGAGGCCTAAAACCGCGATAAATGTACTATACAACCCAAAAATATTTTTTCAATTCCAACCAATGGTTTCTGAGATTACCTTGTTTTATATATTTATATACTATATTATTTTTTATATGTAAAAACCTTATTAAAAGCTGTTGCGAGGTATGAAAGATCAGTCTGTATGGTACGATGTTTTAATATTGAAGCCCGTCACGGCGCATGGGCACAAAGTGTGACATGTGAAAGTTTATGAAAAATGGCGGAGTGTCTGAACACTAGGCTCTCTCTGTCTACCCCGATACATGCGGGAAACAGCGTGAAGTTTATTACTATCGATAAATAAAACAAGTTAACACGATATAACGGGTTGAAATCCAGCACGTATAACATATGCATATTGCTTTTACACCCCGGATGACACCGGCGATTGACTTTCGTGGGATAATTAAACGTCAGGTAGTTAAAGAGATTTTGGTCAGTACCAATTTTTTTTCTGTTGGAAATAGTAGGTATATTTTGTGCTTTCTATATCCGTCGAAATGATTTTTTAACTTGTCAAAGCGACTTTTAGCCGATACCTTTGTTGCTCAAATAGTTAAGTTAAAAAGTTTTAAGGTAGTTTTTAGACCTAAATTGTTTTTTATTTCACGCTTTATCTCGTATTTACATAGCGGAGTAAGCAGAGAGGACCTAGTGTTTAGACAATATGTTCTCATATTTCCATCGATATTCGCGACGCCGAGTGCTGAATGGCGAAACTTAACGCCGCTAATTAAAATACTATGAAATATTATATATTTTTATTAAATAAAATTATATTATTAAAATTATGTTTTATTAAATTAAATAAAATAGATGTTTCAATAAAAATAATTGTAGTTCTTATGCTCTGCCCTAAAAAAGGTGTGTGTAAACAAACATACAGTACTACGCAGTAAGTAATTATGTATTTATGCGGAATAATAAGGATATAACGATATTAAATTGTACGTATTATTTATTTTTATTATTTCCTGCTGGGGAATTGCCGTGAATCGTAATTTAAATTAAGTTTGTATTATCTATGCAAATGCACAGACAGATAGACATACATACGTATCAATAGAAGCGGGGTCATTGTCAAATTCAATGTAAAATTGTATAATGACAAAGATATAATGATAAAGAAATCCTCACATGATTTCTTTTGTAATATCTTTATTCTTAATAATTATTAAAGACATTTTCTTAATAATAAAAAAAGTAACTTGCTTGGTTAAATCTGTTGAATCCAATTGAGTGTTGGGTGATGGAACTTACCATTGCAAAAAATACCCTGATTTCTTTTTTTTGTAGTTTCACGCTGTATCCCGCACATGGCGGGATAGCCAGAGAAAACATGGGAGGCTAGTGTTAAGATATTTCCTTTCCCCTCTTTTCGTGGTATTTTGGCTTTGCGTGTTACAGCTTACAGTTCAACGTTGGTGCACATGCGCCACGACTTATTAAAAATTATATAAATATTGCGTTTCAATCTTAAAGTGACCTAAGGCTAGTCGTGACAAGGAAAATAACGGCTATTAAGTAATGATTCACCACCAGTCAGGTGCAACACAAATAGTATTGTTAGTCATCTTAAACCAATATATACATATTTATAATAAAATTATTGATCTGTCCGTTTGTTCACGTACAAAAATAATCACAAATCATTAGTAATATTTTTAAATTTAGGGTCACCATTTCTCACAGAGGCAAATTCTGACCAGCAGGCTCATGGGCTGTCTCACTTGGCGACAGAATATATTATAATATATTTATTTCCCACCTTTGACAAAACGATGCGTGGCGTTAAGTTCTGCTCTTCAGCACTTAATATCTTGCAAAATGGGTGAAAAGTAGGGAACAGAATGTATTAGGGTTCTCTCTGTCTACCCTACTATATGTGGAATACAGCGTGAAGCTATAGGTGTACGTGTATACAGCAGCAGTTAATATCGTACACTGTGGGTTTGTCGGTGACGTTCAATCGCGTAACATCCGCATCGAGCAAGTGCCAGTGATTGCGTTTGTTACTTTTATTACATTTGATAATAGAGGCTATACTGAGATTGAGATAAGCTGTAATAAAACTGATAGATTTTAGAGTTGTTAAAACATGTTTTAGTAGTTCCTTAGAATTTGGGTCAGATAGGTTATGGGTTGAAATCTCATTAAAATTGAGTTAGTTTAGGTTATTATCACGTGAAAGATTTTCGGTTTGCATCGCTCAGATGCGACGTTAGTTTCCGTTGCAAACCTACTTTTTTCTGTTTCGTAGAGTATACTATACAATCTATCTCTCTATCTGACCCACGGTCCCACAACATCACAATTTTTGTATACAAAAATCCTATTAAGTTAGCATCAGTAGCGTGGGCCAACCCTGGCTTATCGTATAGTCTATTTTTAGCCTAAATTATTCGTCCATTAACTTCATAATTGCCGATCGGCTTACGATCTTGACCTCGAACAGTTTGACACGTAATTACTATGAAGTATTTATGATTCTATTTAGAACCAGCAAAAAAAACTGTTTCCATATGAGGGAATGAATTATTAATTATTAATATTTTCATTTCTTCGCTCTGACACCAAGTCAAAAACTTGGCGTTAAGTTCCGCCACTCAGCACGCTATGCGTAGAAAATATTGGTGGAAAGTGGAAACGGAAGGTCTTAACACTAGGTTCCCCTAGTGTCAATATTTTTCGTTTCGTTAGGCATAGGCCTACCCTGCTGTATACAGGATACAGATAGAACCGGATTAAAAAAAAAGAACTGTGGTCGTAACTTCCACAATGTTAAATTTTTATTTGTTGGTAAAGAAACAGGTATACGTTGTTACTTAATCTGGGCTCGCTTTCATAGGTTGTTGTAATATGTTATTGCTTTAGATTACATTGTTTTTGTTTTTTTTTCAGAATTTGTCTTAATTTCGTATATAGTAGTAAAAGAGAGAGAGAGAGAGAGAGAGTAGATTTGTCTCTCGCACAAGATAATTGTGATATTAAATATAAATCGAGGAAGTTGAAATTTTGAATAGTAATACCTACTCACAAAACGTAATCTTGGATTATCATCTCATAGTGCGGAACGGGTCTCAACTGGACTCTCTGATGTCGCAGTCATCCCGACAATCTGTGGGACGTACACGTTTTTTTGAGCTGAATACGGAATACAGCAGATTCATCTAAGAGAATCAAGTGTTGAGGGATAATTGCTTACCAGGTCGAGGAAATGAAAGTAATTCATTATCAAAAGTTAGGATCGGACATCCATTTCGAGAATTGAATATAGATTATCTACATATATATATATATTTTAAATAGTTTCTAACAACATTTTTCTCCCACCAGGCCCGGGCAAACGGAACACGGGCACGGGGCGCTGGCGTACGGCGGCAAGCAGGCGGGCGTGGCGCCGGCGCGACCCGCCGCGCCCTACGCCGCGCCCTTCTCGCCCGCGCTGCGGCTGCAGCCCGGGTATGGATCGGCGGCGTTGTCTTATAGGTTTGTTTGTTCATTTTTATATATATATTAATTTAAATTTGGTGGAGAGTTTAGGAAAAGGGCACTTTGTTCCCTGATTGTTGCTTCACGGTGTATCCCACATATCAGAGGGTAGGCCTCTAGTCTACAGTGTTAGGATTTAAGGACACTTCGTACCGCTGGACCAGTTTTTATGCTTGTTGAGTGTTGAAACTTAATACTGCAGCTTGTCTAAGTACCAAGAAATAAAATTAATTTATTCGTCCGAGTGGGAATCGCACTCGCAACCATCGCAGTCCGACGCTGAGGCATTGCGCCTTGACGTCTATTGTTTTTTATTTGTTTATTTATGTATTATATGGAACATCGTCATTTGTCACTCAGGTGAAAAAAAATATTTTCGTATCCTTACTCTGATAAAAAGATAAAGCGCAGCGTTGAGTTCAGCCACTCAACACACAACATTTCGAAAATTGTAAGGAAATTGGGAACGAGGTGTCTTAACATCACGTTCCCTCTACCCTCTTATTTTCCCTCACGATTGTAAACTAAGTACTAAGTAAAATCCCAGTCCACACACTTATATGTATATATAGAAAGATGTATGTATGACTGTACAACTATATCTACTGTATATTACAATACACGTGGGAACATCTGATAAGCATAATGAATACTGTGAAGTTGTTTACGTTGACGTTTTACCCACGCGCTACAATGTCCCGGGATATAATTAACGTCGTTTGTTCTACACATACATACATACATACATATGCGTTATGTGTGTTTGTCTGTTTGTTTATGTGTAATGGTTTGTTTGGAGTAGGAACATTTGGTGTTAATATTTTATCAATTGTCTTATTACTGGGTTCCCTCTGCCTAACTTGCAGTATGCGGGATACATCGTGAAACTGACTTAATAAAATTGTAAAATGTCTACAACGATTTCTTTAAAGAATTCAAACCTGTAACTATTGAATAAGTAGTCTAGTCGCGATTGCACTACAAATACATATATTATACGCATTTTATATAGTAACTTCTTGGTTTTCCAATCTAGTTTTACGACTCCGTTCTCCACTTCAAGCTTATTTTTCAAGTCACTCCGCATTAAGTGGCGGATCATAACCCAGCGCTGTATCTATCAGACCAGGGAAAAGAAAATAATTTATTATATAATTAAGTATACTTAGTGAGAATTGAACCACAGCCATCGTCCTTACAATCAAACGCTGTCCCACTACACCACGAAACTCTTATTTAGTTATATTAACAAAATATATATATATATATATATATATATATATATATATTTA
>DWAO01000171.1:0-31354 GCA_018230605.1 Heliconius congener | reverse complement strand
GGGTTCGAGTCCCGCTACGTTCAAATTTTTATACGTTTTCTAATTAAGTATTTATAAGTAACTTATTTTGACCCTATTTTAAAGTCATTTTGTTATAACAAAATAATAAAATGGAATAGTGCTTTTAGTGAAGGCATAGACAGCATTTGCATTTTTAAATTTAATAAGCACATAAATTGCAATTGACAACGATAGGATTTAGTTAGTTGTGCCGTATGCGTCAGTTATAAATAGCGCCTTCAAAATTTTGTAAAATATAATGAATCATAATTTAAGCTTAAATAAAAAATAATATAAGGAGCTAGGTATAAAATAAGCAGTCATAAATATATTTCATAATTAATTTATTTTTACACAATACTCTCGACTAATGTCAAACAACTAATAATAATAATCCCGATACAAAAATATTTCCTCTCCTTATTTATTATATTGACAGATTTATACTTTTTACAATAATTGTATATTTAACTCCATCTTGTGTGCCTCTGGTCAATATGCAATTATATAATAAAAAAAATTCTGATGTTATTTATATGTATACAACTTCTAGATACAATCGTTATTAGATGGCCCATTTAAAAAAAAATCATAAAAAAAAATCCAAACGCTATGCTTCTCTTTGAGGAGCAACAAATCTAAATACTATATACCTTTTAAATGGGACAACTTATGACAGAGTCCGACAAACATTATAAATTATATAGAAGCAGATATAACAATATCCATTTTTACTATACATTTTTCAGTGTTATTGCATAGTTGAACGTTTTAAAGTTAATTTCAAATATTATACAGGCATGTGTTACGTAACTGTTATAAAACAATATTTGTTCAAGAGTTACTGGAATCAGTACTAAAACATATTTTATTAATTTTCCATATATTCAAGTGCTTTATTTGCTTCTATATGATTCGTTCGTTTTTAATCAATGTTCATCACAAACGGGAACGCACATATTTACAGTGGACAAAGGACTTTATAACAAAAATTGACGATACTTTAACATTAAACAACAGTTATCTCACACATTTATGGCAAATCGTCAAATACCACAATGAAATAATAATTTTTTACCATTTAATAGTCAAAATAATATAAAACACGAAATATATTTTTTAGCTATATTTTACATAGTCTTATAACGAAATAAATAAATTATTTTCTAAATAGTTACGTCGCTATTGTCAAATAAACTTACAACGATAGGCAAAACGGCCGGTGGTCGTCGCCTTCCTAATTTACTGTATATGACATAATATGTACTAAATGATCTCTTTACACTCGCCTCGGCTTACTACTACGGCGCGGACTTGGTCCAACCCGAACAGTCCTAAGCTGAGCGAGACTCATTATATAATATTATATATTTATTACAAAGTGTCCTCACAATATACATACATCTAGATGATATCACGTGATGATATGAATTCGACGAAGAAAAATACTGACACATAAGTACGGCCGGAGTTAGTTGAAAATAAAAAAAAAATAAAATAAAATATCAATAAAATAAAATATGAAACAAATAACAGTGATATAGGTTAACGAGTAGTAAAATATATAAGTATATAAATACAGAAAGAATAGACAACATTGCGTAGTACAAGTGTTGCCAGCTGAAAAAAATGTAGTTAAATAACAGTTTGTTATTAAAAAAATATAAGGTAGACATAAATAAAATGTAAAATAAAGAATAAGAACATTGTAATTAATATGGAACAAACTAGCTAGAACAACATCATTTGGTTTAACAATATACATAAATTAACATTGTTAGTTCCATATCATATATCATATCTTTGCTCCGTCACTAACTTTCTATCGACTCGAGTCACCCCACAAGACTACCGTAAACAGTATATATTCAAAAATAAATTCAGTATTTCATCGTCGTCACCAAACAATAACAGGATAGTATTTTTTAGAATGTGATAGAACAGTATAAAACATTTTAACAAGTGACGAATATTGGGCGGTCACTAACCTCGCGCACTAAGCAGTGCGGGTAGATGGAAATATCAATAGCGTTTAACAAATAATTGTTATAATTAAAAGTCGTCACTAAACAATGTAAGTATAAAACGTTTTAGCCGTCCGGTCGGGCGGCGCTAGCAGTCGCGGTCCTCGCGCACGAGCTGCTGCGTGTCGACGCCGGTGTCGGCGGCGGGGTCGAGCGCGCGCGCGCGCTTGTTGCCGCGCCCCTCGCGCGTCTCCGTCGACGACGGCGATATCACCGCCGACACCACCTTGTCCTTTATCTCTTCTGGCACCTCGTAGATTCCGGCTGTGGAATTACAAATACTAATATTAGTTAACACTTTTAAGAATCTCAATTGAGCCTATTATGATGCAGCAGCACAATGTCTGCTCAAACTCTAAAGACAACGGTTGTGGATTCGATTCATACTCGTAGAAATTTCAATTTTATTCTAATAAGATAAAGTAAGCAGGTTCTTTTCTAAGGTAAAAGAAAGTTTCGTTATCAATATTGTGGATATGCTCCAATACATAAAAGCGGCTATGTTCTCTAGAGACGATTCAAAACGTCACCAAGATGAGACACGGTCAACGATAAAAATATGTATAAAATCCAAAGCTATAAACACTTACGCAAAGGCGGTTCGGGTTCCCCAGCTGCTGTAGCTCTCGTAACAGCTTCGTACATAGGGTTGCTAAAATCACGACCTTTTCTCGCTGGTTCATCTAGCGCATATACATCGGCACCGGCCGGCCCCGTGCTGGGCGTGCTGAGCCCCGTACCGAACTCCACGTTGGAGCCCGCACGGAAAGATACGCTCTGCGATGACGCGAGGCTACCAAGCCCTCCGCCTTTACCGCTGTAAAGTAATAGGGAACGGTTACACAAATTGGAATGCATAAATTCATATTACTATTTGACTTAAAAAAAAATAATACGAACGAAAACAAGTTCGTATCTATTGTTTATAAAGAGGAAATTGCTTGTCAAATTAATTCAGGATTAAGTAAAAAAAATACACTACATCTTCATTTGCATAGTCTGACTATAAATAAAGATTTATTTGAATTAGTAGTTAAGAAAATCACGTGAACACTCACAATGGCCTCTTCCGTATGACGAACCAGGCGGCGGCGACGGCGGCGGCCAGCACCAGCACCAGCAGCACGGGCACAAGCACGGCGCCGGTGGAGGGCCCGCGTGTGGCGGCGGCGGCCTCAGCGCAGAAGGGCGGCAGCAGCGGCGCCAGGCACGCGCACGTGAGCTCGCCCGCGTCGTCCTCGCTGCAGGTGCCGCCGTTGCGGCAGGGGCACACACGCGGCAGCGGGCGCGGCGGCTCGGCGGCGGCGTCGCAGGTGGGCGCGTGCGCGGCGCGCTTCGGCGGCGGCAGCAGGTCGGGACAGGCACAGCGACGGCCAGCGGGCACAGCCAAGCACAGGTGCGAGCAGGGCGCGCGCGCGCAACTGTTGCTCACATCCAGCGATGTATTATAGCGCGCCGGGTGGTACACTGCAGACGACATATCAATTAATATATTTACAACAGGGAACAAAAAAAATAACAGCACCCCCATGACACCCCCCCCCCCCCCCCGGACCTTTGCGGCCTCGTAATAAATATGAATTACTATAAACAATTAAATGAAACAATTAAAATTGTATAGCCAACCTTTCACAGCTGAAGGATTGACTAGATCCTTGGATATGACAAATGGCACTCCTCTTCCGAATTTATCCTGGCGCACCAGCTCTCCGGTATCCCGTGTCATCCAGTACAATGACGATTCAAACACGTCTAAAGATATAGGATGTTTTAAACTTTCTCCCTTCAAAATTACTCTACGATTTGTTCCGTCTTGTTTCATCATTTCTATGGTGTTTAATTTCGTATCAGCCCAGTATATAGTATGGTCCATGGCATGATCGATAGCTATGCCGGTGGGGTGGCGAATATTCTCAGTAATAATAGGTCGTCTTTTCGAGCCATCCATCCAGGCTGTTTCAATTTTCGGCGCCGATCCTGCATCAGTCCAGTACATTTTACCGAATTGTGGGTCAAGGGCTAATGACGTAGGGCTCTCGATACCAGCTGACACCAAAGCACGTCGATATCGTCCATCAGTTCTTGCTACCATAACACGACCTCTAGGCTTCGATCCAGTTCTATCAGTTTCAGTCCAGTATAAGTTTTCACCAATATAATCCACTGCGAGTGCTGTCGGTTTAGAATTTCCTTTCATGTTTAAATCTTGTGCGTATCCATTCTTAACTTCACCATTAAGAGCGTTGATCATATATGAACGTTTTATTGTTTTGTCGTAGCTGTCCGCCCAGAAAATCATTTCTTGCTTGGGATCATAATCGATAGCTTCTATTCTCTTTTCTGATGTAATGATGTCGAATTGTTCATTTTTATCTTGTACGAATGCTCGTATTTCAGGTCCATTAGCATATATTAACACTACTTCGTCTTTGACAGCCTTGCATATACCGGACAGGGAATCAGCCAACCTGAAAATATTTTTGTATATAATTTGTGTTGCTTCAATCATGCAGGCACAGCGCCATTTATATGGTATTATTGAAATATAGTATGAAAGCAGCGGTATACTAACTTGAAACCTTCACGACAGCTACAACTATAGCTGCCATTAAGGTTAGTGCAGAGGTGTGAGCAGTGGTGAGCGCCGGTCACACACTCGTCTACGTCAGAGCATCGCTTGCTGTCCGCGCGTGATATAATCCAGCCCTGGAAGCACGTGCAGATGTATCCTCCAGTACCCGCAATACCCACAGCACCTCCAGCAGGCAACGTCAAATTGGTACAGAAGTGTTCACAGCCGCCTGGAAAAGAAATAGCAAGATGTAAGTTTTTCACTTTCATATTGTTGTAAGCCGCATATACCTGGATAAGCAGGAGAATTTAGTGTTAAGACACTTCGATTCCCACGAACCGCTCAATTTTTCAGACATGGCGTGGTGAGTTAAGAAGAAGTATAAGAAGTTTTTTTATGTATTTTAAAAAGCAATAATAATAAACTATTTAAGATAGAAATTGTCAATTTCTCTTATGTATTTTAAAAAAAAAATTGATTACCTTTATCAACTGGCGAACATGTATGTGTGTGGTGACATCCCAACTCGTCAGATCCATCTCCACAGTCATCTGCCAAATCACAAAGTTGTGTTCGTGACACGCAATTGCGGTTGGCGCATTGGAACTGAGTGAGCGGATCACAAGGACGAGCGCGCGATGCGCAGAGTGTCATATTATTTTCGTCTGAACCGTCACCACAATTGTCTATACCATCACATACTTGATACCTACAGAAATTGGAATTATATTATAGTCAATTGTATTTTATAAAAGAATAATTGCAAGACAATGTCATATTTATCAAATAAATCTTACCTAGGCACGCAACGGTGATTGTCACAATGGAAGCGTCTAAGCGTATCGCAATTAAAATCAGTGCAAATTGAGGGAGCCTCGTCAGATCCGTCGCCGCAGTCATCTGTTCCATCACAAAGGTCCGATTGTGACACGCACAATTTATTTGCACATTGGAATCTATGACAAACATTTTTTTTTAATTCTAACACTATTATTGAGATTTTTTTTAATAAGGTACAATTTTTTTTAATAAGGTACAATTTAAGGTATTTTTTTTAAATATGTATATGAATAGTGAATGCTGTAAATTACCTGCTCTCTGGACAATATCTACCACCAGGGAATCGTGGCGGACATCCAACTTCATCAGATAAGTCTCTACAGTCTCTGTCCCCATCGCATCTGAAATAAGCTGCAATGCAGTGACCCGATTCACATTGGAATGTTCCATTTTTACATTGGAATCCACCACAGTCCATCTCGTCGGTATTGTCTCCGCAGTCATCTTCATGGTCACAACGCCATCTTGAGGAGATGCATTTTCCATTACCACATTTAAATTCTGATTCTGAGCATTCTCTGTATTTATGTTGACAAACAGATTCCGCTTCATCACTTCCATCACCACAATCATCAGTAAAATCACAAAGCCATTGTTTAGGAATGCAACGTTTATTTTGGCACGTAAAATCTGTCTCGCTATTACATGATGGGCAATTTTCAGGTAATTCATCTGATCCATCTCTGCAATCATCTTTCCCATCACAAAATAGCCACTTTGGTATGCATCTGTAATTCGACTGACCCGGACATCTTCTCCATCCATTGGTGCAGTTTTTCTGTCTGCACATATAAGCTGGTTCATCTGAATCGTCACCACAATCATTGTCGAAGTCACACATCCATAACTTGGGTATACAACGTCCATTTTTACAAGCGAATTCGGTGTCAGCATTGCATGGACGATTGTGACACATCGCAGGATCTTCATCACTATTATCTTTACAATCGGTGTCACCGTCACACTTCCAACTATCCAATATACATCTGCCACTCGACTTGCATTTAAATTCCAGTAGAGGACATTCGTGGGCACATTGCGCTTCGTCACTGCCATCCCCACAGTCATCTGTTCCATCACAAATAGTTGCAGCAGGAGTACAATTTGTATTCTTACATTGAAATGAGCCTGCCCTACAGTGACGAACAGGACAAGTGTCAGGTTCATCAGAGCC
This sequence comes from Heliconius congener, assembly GCA_018230605.1. Lineage (NCBI taxonomy): Eukaryota > Metazoa > Arthropoda > Insecta > Lepidoptera > Nymphalidae > Heliconius > Heliconius congener. The sequence continues at coordinate 24,744 of DWAO01000171.1, read as the reverse complement.
ATCTTTACAATCCTTTTCTCCGTCACATTTCCAGAACCATGGTATGCATTTTTCGTCGTGTCCATTACATCTGTGTTGACCATCGGTACAATTGGCAATACACGTTTTCATATCTCGAGCTAAATAAAATTGATTAGGACATGCGCATTTATATGTTGTAGCACCTTCTTCACCGTAACCCTCAATGTTAAGATAGCTAGATTCATGCGGCGGTGCAATAAGACATAGGTGCGAACATCCTCCATTATTTTCACCGCAAGGGTTATTGTAAGGCAACTGTCGCAGAGGATGTACGACATGAATATCATATGGACGATGTGTTGTATTTCTAAGTAAAGTTAGGTTTTCACCGGAATGTTTATTAGCCTTGCTTATGGCTTTTAAGTTCCAATCTGTCCAATATATTTCATCATCAAATAGACTTAGCGCGAAAACGTGAGGAACTTTACTACCAGATAATACAATATGTCTATGTCTACCTTCTAAATCAGCTGAGCCAATGTAATCTAAGTGAGCATCAGCCCAATAGATTCTATCTGTAAAGTAATCGATCGTTAAAGCATTAGGCCATGCAATATCGTCTTCCCAGTTTAGAATTGTTGTAAAGTTAGAACCGTCCATGCCTATTTTTCCAATATAGGCTTGAAGGTGCCAGGAAGTATAGTATAGATATCCTGTGCCAGGGTGAACTACAATTGCTCTTGGGTCTGCAATGCCGGTTTTAAGGGTTTTTCTTCTAGTTCCATCTAACTCAGCTACGTCTAAATTCTTTGAATGTCTATCTAGCCAGTATATTTTTCGGCCAATCCAGTCAATTGCAATACCTTCCAAGCCATGAGAATCATGTCGAATTACTACATCCTTTGATGGATTGGGATTCGAATAATCTGATCTATATATAGTTTTTGCAGATACATCCGCAAAGTACATATAGTTTTCCTTAACATCAAAGTCTATGGCAACTACGTTCATGAGATCTTGATGCACTAAATTATAAAGGGACGCATCCGTAGACATATTCCTTACATAATATTTATTTGTAAATATAATCCATGCTGTTGTATTGTCCTTTCTTTTACATGTATGCTCATCAGCTTCTCTTTCATAATATTGTTCATTACATTTACAATAATAAGAGCCTGGAGTATTTGAACAGTATTGTGAGCAAACGCCTGGAGTTTCTACACATTCATCTATATCCGCGCAAGCTTTGCCGTCACTCAAAAGTTTGTATCCTTGATTACAATCACAATAATATCCTGTTAATGTGTCAACACATTTATGACCACATTGATTTATCTCTAATTTGGCACATTCATCAACGTTGCAGTGAGCAGGTTCATCAGAATCATCAGTACAATCAGAAACCTTATTACAAACAAGCCTATTGTCAATACATTGATCGTTGTTACATTTAAATTGTCCAGTTGGACAAGTTTTATTACCTTTTACACAGTCTACTTCATCGGAATGATCACCACAATCGTCCTCGCCGTCACATCTGAAATGGTTTCTGATACATTTAAAGTTCTGGCATCTGAATTCTTGATCAGTACATTGTTTATATTGCGTATTGCATTGTTTTCCTTCATCTGATCCATCTCCACAGTCATTATCATGATCACAGACCCATCCTTCATTTATACAACGTCCATTGTTACATTGGAACTGGTCTTCTGAGCATGGAGTTGGAGTGGAGCAGTGATGGATTGTAGAATTTTCATCAGCACCGTCTATACAATCAGGATCTCCATCACACAGCCATTTTTTAGGAATACATTGAGCTCTTCCCCAGAATTTGTTCTCTTCACATGTATATTCGGTTTCAGCATCACATTTTCTTTCATTACACTGGTGTCTATTATCTTCATCACTATTATCCAAACAATCGTTATCACCGTCGCAAATATAAATTCTAGGAATACAGTTTCCATTATCACAAGTAAATAGATCGCCAAAGCAAGTTCTACCTTCAGAGCGACAATATTCTGGCGGCTCATCTGCACCATCACCGCAGTCATCATCCCCATCACAATACCAAGTAGCCGGAATACATCTATGGTTGGGGCACCGGAAGCTATTCTGTGGACAAGTTCGTTGTGCGCAATGTAATGGATCTTCATCAGAATTATCACCACAATCGTTGTCACCATCACAAAGCCAATATGGCTCAACACAAATATTGGTTTTTTCACACTTGAGATGGTTCGCTGGGCAAGTTGTATTTCTAGGACACATTTCGTGAGTTTCATCAGAAGTGATATTGTCCTTGCAATCGTTAATACCATTACAAACTTGTGTTTTGGGTATGCATCGTGAATTTAGGCAAGTAAATTCACCTTCAGCGCATGGTGGATACACACAACCTTCTTCATCAGATCCATCTTTGCAATCATTTTCGTGATCACACTTCCAAGATTTAAATATGCAACGACCATTATTACAACGGAACTCATTAGGCGAGCATGAGTGATACGCACAGTAATTTTTGTCTTCATCAGAATTATCACCACAATCATCATCTCCGTCGCAAGACCACATTCTACTTATACATTTTCCATTACCGCAGAAGAATTTGCTAGAGTCACAGGTAATGTTTTTAGCGACACACATTCTACCTTCATTGACTAGTTTAGTATTATCATCACACTTGCATTCAACTGAATTATTAGGTGCTGGATGACAGCTTTGCGCACAGCCACCATTATTGATCTTACATAAATTCTTCTGACATTTTTGTCTGTTTGTACTGTAAATATGGATGTCTCGAGGAGAATCTTCTAATCTTTTAACCATCTCAATCATATTTGCACCAGTGTGTTTTTCGGCTCTGTAAACACCTCGTAACTGAAGGTCAGTCCAGTAAATGTAATTTCCAAAGACAGTAATAGCAAACGGATAAATTGTTGCAGAAATTAAAACTTCTCGATCCGTTCCATCTAATTTTGAGCGTTCAATTTTTTCTCTAACAGCATCAGTCCAGTACAACATATTTTCATCAAAATCAATAGTAAGTCCACTCGGCTGCGACAAATCTTTATCGATCACTGCCTTTTTAAGAGAACCAGCCATAGTAGTTCTGTAGATTTTACCAGATGTACCAAATCTACCCCAGTCGGTGTAATAAAGTGTACCGTTACATGGATCTACTACTATAGCTCTAGGACGCTCTACTCTAGCAATCATTACTAGCTCTGTGCCGTCCAGATTCATTGCGTAAATTGAATTATTAGAACTATCAGTCCAATAAATTTTCTTTTGTGTCCAATCGTAAGAAATCCCCTCAGGATTGATATTCTTGTTGATAATATTTTGAATTCCAGCTGCATCTGGATTAATCGCAGACATCCAAGCAATCCGCGCCCAAGGTCTTATTTGCGTGAAGAATAGTTTGTTATCCGCGTAATCGAATTCAACACCAACAACGTTGGTGAGATTACCGATAGGTTTAAAAGGCACTCCAGTAGATTTTGGATCTAAGTTAACTGCACGAATTTCAGTCCTGGTAGTGAATACTAAATATTCATCAACTACGTCGCATTTTTTCGGATTGCTTGCTGATATTTGACCCGTTGCACATTCACAACGATGAGTGTAGCCTTTATTGGCTTCTGGCGGATAACTAAAACATAATTGATCACATCCACCATTTCCAAGCTTTCTACAAGGGTTATTTTCGTCTGTAGGTTGATTGTTAATGTCAAATATAACAATATCTCTTAATTTTGGTAGGTTTGTTCGTACTTTCTCCGGCATCGACATGTTACCAGGCAATTTTGATGCTTTATATATTGTTTGCAAGTTCCTGTCTACCCAATAAACACTGCTAGTGTGTATAGCAATACCCATTGGGTTTGGTAAATTAGATCTAATTAATTGTCTGTTACCTCCATTGTACGATATTTTCTGTATTTGATCCAGTTTTGAATCGACCCAGTATACATCATGTGTTAACATGTCGATGGTTAAGTCTTTCGGATTAGATATTCCAGAACTAACAACAGTTTGCCAGTTGCTTCCATCAAGGTAAGCTTTACCAATACGCGGATATTGACCATAATCTATCCAATAAAGCAATCTTTTTATAGGGTTGACCGCTAGCTCCCTTGGTGCATCCATTGTAGTCTTCACTAAAACTTTTCTATTGGATCCGTCAAGCCAAGACATTTCGACGTAATTTTCATGTGGGAATACATTAGTGAAGTACAAATTACCAGCAACCCAATCCACTGCCAATCCTCTTATACCATTGCTACCAATACCATCCTTGACAACATGTTGTAGTTCAGAGCCATTCGGTCGTATACGGAAAATACCATTATATTGTCCTCTGTTGAATTCGACCCAGTATATGTAATTGTCAGCAAAATGAACATCTACGTGTAGTATGTGGTGTCCTTGTCCAGTAACTGGAACCATAGCCTCAGCGCTAGAATCAAGGCTGTAACCTCTAATCAAATCTAATTGAGACACAACTGCGAATGTTTTATATGGAACGCAATTAACTTCATTCTCTTTTCTATAACCAACGGAACATGCGCAAACTCTTGAACCACCTTCACTAGGAATACAGACTTGTTCACAGCCACCATTATTTTGAGAACATGGATGATGCATCATTTTTCGTTTTTGGTATATTGTTAAAGATTTTAAGTCACTTTCGTTGTCCAATATGACTTTGATGTTATCCCCATTTGGTAAATCTGCTTTGAATATTTTTTCGTGTCTTGTGTCAAGTACATAAAGCCTTGAATCAAGTACCGCAATAACTTTAGGATATGAAATGGCATTAGCCTCCGTTAAAATAGTTTTCCTATCATTTCCTTCGGTGTTGACACTGTTGATACTTGCGGGATACTGTGTGCTAAAGTATACAATTTTCTTTTCTATATCAATAGTAACGGCTTCGGGTCGTTCAATTGTGTCTACAAGGATGACAGGATTACTTCCATCCATATTTACTTTTCCAATTTTTGCTGGTACACCGAAACCTCCATCATCTGACCAGTAAATTTTTCTGAAAATTATAAGAATAATATTTAATAAATTCTTATGTTATTTATTTGAAATACATAAATATTTATATAAAAGTAAATCTCAAATGAATTGTTTATCAACGCTTTTGAAATACGTACCCTTCAGTGGGATCCAAGCATATTCCTTTAGGCTTAGCGATTGAAGTTCTACTTCCATCGTTTGCAAATACAATAGTTCTATATTTAACTTTGCCATCGACTCTCACCAACTCAATATTACTAGCAGCTTTGTTTGCCATAAATAAGTTGCGTCCAAGCCAGTCAAATGCAATAGCTGAGGGAGATCCAACGATGCCAGTATCTTGTCCCAAAAACTCAACTTTATTACCACCGCCATAAGGCATACTATAGATTGTGCAGTTCTCATCTTCTTCACTATCACCGGATATTGATTGTAGCCAGTACAGCATATGACCTTGACGATCATAGTCTAGTTGTACTCCACCTAACACAAAGTATAGAAAATAAAATTAAATCAAATAAAAAGATTGTATAAAATGTAAAAGTTCAACGATATACAACGTGAAATTTTGTACCTTGAATACCAACTACTGGTGGTAACTGTCCTGCTCTACCAGAACCATCTGTTGATAAGTCAATTATTTGTGATCCCTTAAGCACCATAAGATATGCATTTTCCTCTGTAAAAATATAACCATTATTAAAAATAATAGTTTACTCTACATACATTTATTTTTTCAAATTAAAAAATATAAATAGTGTAGACGTTACCTTCCACACATTTTCCATCTGGCAACAGTTTATATCCCGGCTTACACATACAAGTATATCCTACTGTACTATTGGGACTTAGTAAGCAAAGATGTTGACAAGATTCCGGTTTGCAAGGTGACGGGTACTGCGGTTGCAAGGACGGGTGATGAACGTGGATAGATAACGGCTGAGATATCAAATGAGAAACAACAGTTTGATTTGTGCCTCTAAATTTATGTGCCGACAGTACTCTATTCAACTGACGGTCCGTCCAGTATAATGTATCTTCGAAAAGAGTTAGGGAATGAGGATGTAAGAGATAGTGGCTTCCAGCCAGTACTTGTTGCCGCCCTGTACCGTCATAGTAGCAAAAATCTATGAAATCTAATTTGGAATCTGCAAAATATACTCTTTGTGTGGCCGTATCTAACGTAAGGCCATTTGGCCAGTATATCTTTGTGGTAATAATCGCCATACGTAGGGTGCCATCCATACCAACCCTTTCAATACGAGGGTTTTCTCCCCAGTCCGTCCAAAATAGCCACCTGGCGTTCGGTGCGGGATCCAAACACATGCCTCTGGGCTGTGTAATGTTTCCGCTTAGTAAAGCTGTTCTAGCTGTGCCATCTTCTTTTGCTACTTCAATAGTATTTAATTTACTGTCAAGCCAGTATATATTTCCTCCGATCCAATCGTAAGCCAATCCTTCAACTAAGTCTAGTCCAGTGGTAATAATAACTTGTGGTTCCGTGCCACGATCTAATCGAGATATTTTCTTCAGTTTCATATCTGACCAGAAAATAGTTCCAGTGTGCATATTAGATGCTGTCGCCACAACATTTTCGACATTTATCGGAACCCTTTCGAGTCCTTGTTCGTTTAGGTCAGCTACCAAGATAGAATGTCTGTTCGAAATTATAAGGAATGCACTAGAATGGTTGTTAGCTTTGCACGTGTGATTGTCGGATCTCAGCTGGTAACCTTCAATACAGCTGCAGAAATAAGATTTTTTAGTATTAGTACATTGCTGCGAACAAAGTCCAGGAGGGTTGCATTCGTCGATGTCTTTACATGTGAAACCGTCCGCTTCCAGTTCTTCCCCGCTTGGACAAAGGCATAAGGGTCCGTCCGGTGTTTGCTTGCAATCGTTTGAACAGAGACTCGAAGTATGTTCACAAGTCGCGAAATCACAGCCCGGACCTGTAAGAAAAAAAAATGACTTTATTGCATTTATTGAGTTGTTTAATTTTTTATTTAATTTTATGAACTTTTTTTTTCAGTATTTCAGCAAAGTGTGCTCGTGAAAAGATTGAAAGCCTTTTCTCAGTGAACTTAAAATAATTTTTAATATTGTATATAATTAGGGGATCCGTTGAGGAAAGCTAATTTTGGGGTGGGTTTAAGTTGCTTTAATTGTTCATATGAAACTAAACCAACTAGTATAAATTCGTTCATATTACAAAACTGGGTTTCAACTTAAGCCTCGTCTTCTAGGCGAAATATATCTTCTGAATAAATTATGTGGCCTTTCTAAATAAATTATGTGTACTATACAAGAAAAAACTATACAAACTTAATAATACTTGTATATATTACAACTATGCATGAGGACCCCTCGAAGGGAATGTATGAAGAGGTTGATGACAGAAGACGAGTAATAGGTTCTCTCTGTTATTAATATCGAGCAACTAACCTTCATCAGCACTATTGGGGCAGTCAAAGTTGCCATCGCAGACTTGCGTGAGATTGACGCAGCGGGCGGTGACGCCGGGGCAGGGCCACTGCGCGTGCGGGCAGCGGAAGGGCGGCGGCGTGCAGGCGTGGCGCGCGCCCTCGTCGGAGCCGTCCCCGCAGTCGTCGCGGCCGTCGCACACGGCGGCGCGGAACACGCAGCGCGCGTTGTCGCAGCGGAAGTGCCCCGCGCCGCACGTCGCCGCGCCGCACGACGCCGGCTCGTCCGACAGGTCCTCGCAGTCCGGTGTGCCTGTTTATAACGAAAGGAAATTATGTAAAGAATGTCGCTTATACTATATAGCCAACTTTACCGAGTTTTTTTTAGAAAAACTATTTAAGAAAACAAAAATTATTTAATTATTTGCTTACTATGCTGATAAATGCTTCTAAGCAATATACGTTCTAAATATACATTCCTTAAACAGTATTACCGCACGGTGTATAGTGTAAATATTGCGGTGAGCACAAGTATAATTTTAAGGTGAACTAAACTTAATACTTAATTAACTTCACTAAGAATTCTAATTACAAAAAAGATAAATAAAACTTACCATCACAATACCAAGTACGAGGTATACACAGTCCTGATGACACACACTGGAACTGTCTCTCAGCAGCGCATTGATGCGGCGCCAGTGACGGACAGCCTGCTTCGTCTGATCCATCGTTACAATCGGGAATGCCATCACATTTATAAGCTTCCTGTAAATCAGATAATAGTATAATATAATAAGACCGTTTTTTAGTTTCACTCTGTATCGCTCTTAATAGAATAAGCAGATAGAACTAGGTACCCAGTACCTAGTTTTATTTACTTTCCACTAAATTCCTGAGTCATTGATTGTTGAGTGGCCGATCTCAACGCCGCGATTTTCGTCCACTCTCATTGGAAATCGAAACCAAAGCGAAACCCATTTAAAGTCACACTTTTGTGCCCGTACTGCGGCGACATCCTAATAATATAAAGTTTATTTTACAGTTTATTATTTTTCACTTTCATACTAGAGTAGGCAGAGAGATGGTAGTGTCAAGTCACTACATTTCCCAGAAAACACAAAAATATTTTATTTCTTTAGAAACTTACTACAATAATTGTATACCTGGACACATTGCTTTAGATCGGCACATTTAAACTGTGAAGCGAGGCAAGAAACTGGTGGACAATCAGCCTCATCTTGCTTGTCAAAGCAATCGTCATCTCCATCGCACACCCACGATGCTGGAATACAGTGGCCAGTGCGCGGACACGTAAACTGTGAGAGACCAACAATAACATGTGTTTAATTACATTTCAAGAAGTATAAATACATATTTAATCTCTATATCCGTTCCCAAATCCCAAAGGTTATTTTTTTATTCTCTGTCTTAGTTATAACGCTAATTTCCTTAATTATCATAATTATTCCTGTCCCATATAGAGCATTTTTATTTATTTATTTTAGAGTTATTATTTATAATTAATTTAACAGTAATAAACAGTGAAATCTTAGTATTTTCTCAAAGAATTACAAGATTGTTATAGAAGGTCCTTTAGTCAAAGCAGCTCTTACCAAGAACATTGCTACCAATGTAAAAATAAGCAAATTTACAGAAAAGTAACACACCTGGAAATATGCACAAGTCTTATTAGCACAATGCGGGCCTTCATCAGAACTATCACCGCAGTCGTTCTCAGAGTCACATTTCCAGGTGTTAGGCACACAACGGCCGTTAGCACACTGGAACTGTGAAGAACTGCAGGTGACGTTAACGCAACCGTTCTCGTCGGAGTAGTCGCCGCAGTCGTTCTCGGAGTCACATTTGAACGTGGCGGGTATGCAACGCCCTGATTTGCACATGAACTCGGATGCGTTGCATGTTGTTTCTGGAAAATTTATAATTTTTTTTACCGCTCTGGTAAAGAGGCAAAGCCCGACATTGAGTTTCACCACTCGACACACAACGCAATAAGTTCCCAGGTTTCCTCTGCCTACTCTACTATGTAATACTACATGAAGTAAAAAAAACTTACCGGTACAATTTTGTTCTTCATCACTATTGTCCAGGCAATCGTCGTCGCCATCACACACCCAGCTCTTTGGAATACATCTTTGGTTGTTGCATGTAAAGTCCCATGTGTTCGGGCACGCTTGCACCGGTGGTTCAGAGCTCGGATCTGCCATACAGCTAGTACCATCTGTTGCTAACTTTTCACCGTACGGACATCCACACCTTACCGTTAATAACTCCGTATTATTCCTTGGAACAGCGAAACAGAATTTCTGACAATTGCCATTATTTCTAGCACAAGGTTGCATAGGATCTATTTTCTGAATGGCCTCGCTGTATACTTTTACACCATAGAGCCTATTGGTTTGTGGTTCTCTCACCATGATGTCTTCCTGTTCGCCAGTCAACTTGTGCAAACGTACTATAGCATCAAGTCTCCAGTCCGTAATATATATGAAATCTTTGTAAATAACGATTGAGAAAGGATGTCTAATCAATCTTGAATTTACTGTCTTGACATCTGTACCGTCTAAATTGGCATGTTGTACGTGGTCTAATAAAGCGTCGCACCAATAAACTCTGTTAGCATCGAAATCTATAGACAGTCCATTGGGCCACCCGAGGGTAACGTTTTCAAATACCAACAGACCTGTACCGTCTGTGTTCGCTCTACTTATGTTAGCAGGGCGATCCCATTCCGAAAAGAAAATATATCCTTTGTTTGGATGAACGACAATCGCTCTCGGTCGCTTTAAATCTTTCAATAAAGTTCTCTTATGTGCAACATTTCTAGTAGACAGCACATTTAATGTTCCTTTTCTAGAATCTATATAATACAAATTCTTTGAGGCCCAGTCTACAGCTAAGCCTTCTACTCCTTCATTTTGTGACGCTAAAAGAATTTCCCTTGTAGTTCCATTTCTATGGATTCTATAAATTACATCTTGTAGTACGTCAGAGTAGTAAATATGTTCATCTCTGGCATCAAAATCTAACCCTACAAATCTCGCCCTCTTAGACACAACAGGTAAAATGGCGTCACTAAAGCCTTCGATAACTGGATCTATTACTTTACCTTTAATAAATCTTTGTTGTGAGTACATAAGGAACTCATTGACGATAATGCAATTTCTTAAATCAGTTTCTAATCTGTATCCGATGTTACACGCGCATCTATACCCAAGTCCACCATTTTGAAGAGCTGTGACTATACACATTTGGGAGCAACCACCGTTGTTATTACCACACGGATTGTTTACAGAGGTCTGTTTCAGAGAGTGTACAACAGTTATTGCTTTAGGTTTTCTTATTTCTTTTGTTTTGTATATCGCTTGAATACTTGCCGAGCCTTCATATTTATTTACTGAACTTATATCTTGTTTAGCGCTTCCAGTCCAATATACTCTATCTTCGAACAAGGCTAATCTGGAAGGACTTGGGACTTGCTGTCCCCTTAATACTAAAAATCTATAATTTCCATCGTAGTCAACAGTTTCTATATAGTCTAATAAAGAGTCACACCAAAATATACGTCGGGAGATAGTGTCCACTGCGATACCTGAGGCTTTATACGTAGCTTCTGATACTATAGATTTAACGTGTGTTCCATCCATATTTGCTCGTATAATCTGAAAATGGTTTCAAAAATAATTAATATTTTTATAATATCTTTATCAAAATCCTATAAACAACCTTGGTTTTTATTTATTTACGAATATCCAGACAACATACATATTAAAATAACTCAGAAAAAACCTCCTATGTAAATTCGAATATATATGGGATATAAATGGGCATAGATATTAATGAATTCTAAAGCTAATTATTATTAAAGGGAAGGGCTTTTAGAGTAATACTTAAGTGACCTAGATAATTCTTAAAAGGAAAATAAGAATTTAAAAGTTTTTTTTATTATGAATTTTGTGTTGTAGTAGTTGTACATGCGAGCTAATGCTGAAGATCGTGTAAAGTGGAATAGAGAGACCCTGAAGGCATACTCTGGCAATAAAAGTCCGGACCAATGTCTTGTAGAAGAAGAGTCATGAATGGGCATGGGTAGATGAATACATCAACTCACCTGACTACTATCAGCAACGAACATAAAACCAAGCGTAGGATCCAATGCAATATCGGCAGGGTTAGTCAGGTTAGACCCTAGAACAACAGCATGCCACCGCCCATCCAGTTCAAACACGTCTATCTTCTGCCCGACTGCGTCCGCAACGTACAGCTTGTCGCCCACCCAGTCCACGGCGAGCGCGACCGGCGCCCACGACGCCGACGGTACGGTTATGTCATTCGTATATTGAGTTACGCCTGCTGGTGCGTTTAGCGCTTGTGAATGGATCTGAAAGATAAGAAGAGTTGATGAGATATTTACTTCATCATATTCATATTTATAAAAAAAACTATACATAATATATGTTAAGATGTTGTTATTAAGAGGCCGTTAAATAGGGTAGAAAGTAAAGAATGCAGCCACATGTGCCCTTATTAAATCAGTCTTTCAATTCCTGAGGAAGACTTGGGAACCTAGAAACCTAGCGTTAAGGTAGTACTTCCGTTTCCCACTTTTCGCCGAATTTTTGAGACATTGCGTGTTAAGTGGCGGAACTCAATATCGTACCTTGCCTTTGTTTTGAAAATATTAAATATTTTATTGCCCCTCAAGGGAATCGAACCCACAACCGCCTAATGATGTTGTATTAACTAATAGATTATAAGTGAAATAACATAAAAAATCCTTAGTAGTTATAAATACAATTTCATAGACATAACTAAGTAACAAATAAAAAATTTAACTATTTACAGAACAGTCAACAAGTCATGGCGGCACTGAAGTTAAATGTAGAGGGCTGTGTAAATTTGGTTTTAGGATTCTTCTTACTTTTGATATTTTCTTTTCAAATGAATAATGCGCAAAAGTTCATAAAGCATAACTTCAGGGCGGCCACGATTCGTCGTCCGTACTGTACTTCTTAATAACCAAACATAAATCCCCAACAACATACCTTCTTAGTCTTAATATCCGACCAGAACAACTGGTTCCGCCGGTAGTGGTAGTCCAGGCCGGCGGCGGACGAGGCGTTGGCGAGCGGCGCGGGCGCGCGGCCCAGCATGTCGAGGCGCAGCACACTGCGCTCGTGCGCCAGCGCCAGCCACGCGCCCGCCGAGCGCGCCGAGCAGCGCCCGCCCGCGTCCAGGGTGTAGCCGGGTGCGCATGCGCATGTGTATGCTACAATCACACATCATCATACATTTAAGGTTACTGTTTAAATTAATAAATCCATGTTTTGATAAGATATTATGAAGTTTGTATCACAATATCATGATTTGCACCTTTTAGTTGTATATTTAATTACTTAACAACATATTAAAGAACTAATTGACATACAATACGGATTACCATAGCAACGCGTATGCCACCTTGTACAAAAATGTACATTGTTAAATATATTTAAAATATTTATAATATTTTTATACATTATTTTAACAAAATAATGTAATACTGTACTCTTTTGCTATATATACTATAACTGTGTTAAATCTGCCTATTATTTCTTATACGCACGGTGAGCATTTAAATAAGCAAATAACATTTTTTCGAATGGACTCTATTGCTGTTGACCTGGATTGGTCTCGACAGCGTCACCGGGCGGGGAGGGGCCAGATAGGGACGATCATAATCAAATAATTAACTAACATCCAGGTGTATTAATACACAGCTGGGAGCAGGGCCCCCATTCCTTGCACTCGTCGCGGTCGGCGCAGGTGCGGTTATCGGGCGCCAGCGCGAGGCCGCCAGCGCACGCGCACGCGCCGCCATTGGGAGACGCCACGCACTTGTACTCGCACTCTAGAGCCGGGCACGATGATGTTGCTGTATTAGAAAAAGATACAAAGATACATGATAAGTTAATCCAAAACCGAGTAAAGAGGTACAACACAAATATATAGTAATTTATTTGTTTAAAATTTTTACGACCATTTTGTGGCTTCTTCGTTGCGGCGGTTAAATGCGGCATTGGGGTCTGTTATTTAGCACGCAATATTTCCAGATTTCAAAAGTGGGGAACGGAAGTGTCTTATAATGTGAAAAGAGTTTCTTAACACTAGGCTCCCAGTTTTCATCTGCTAACCCTGTTCTCTGGATTTAATCTGTTTTGTGCGGGATATAACGTGAAGCTGAAGTAAACAAAAAAAAACAAATACTAACAACAGGCAGTTTCCTCATCAGCATTATCCTCACAATCCCTCTTCCCATCGCACAGCTGGGACCTCGATATACACTTGTGCAGCCCCCCCGGGCCGCCGCGCGGGCACAAGTACTTGTGGTCGGGGCACGCGATGGCCGTGCAGTTCGCCTCGTCGGAGCCGTCCGCGCAGTCCTTGTAACCGTCGCAGTGGTATGTGGCTGGGATACATAGTGCGTTGCTGCAGCGGAACTGGCCAACGTGACAAGCGGGGAAACCTGGAAGTTTGAAAAATAAGGGTATTTTTGGTTATATAGCAAAGTAATCAAATAGAGACTCACTAAAATCACAATGGTCAATGCACTCGGAAACAGGATTGTATACGATTTAACATAGTATATGTTTTTATAGACCGTAACAGGTAAATTTTACGTACGCCAACGTATGGTACTAAACTATCCTTTTAATAAAAAATAAACAAATGAGTGAAAAATAACATAATTAATTTATATTCTTTATTGTACTAAAAATATATATACATCATTGTAAATATAAAATGTGGTGGATCTGACACATGACAGCTTAACAAAGCTTTAGTATAAAGTTTTTAGAGAATCCCTTTCAATTTTATATTCATTTGTAAATAAAATATTTTGATGTAAAAATGTTTTAATTTTATTTTATATTTTCTTTTCTATATTTAAAATTGAATTTAGCAGAAAATTATTTTAAATATACGAGTATTTTCAATATACAGATAAATCTATATAAGGAGATAACCAGAAGATGGAAGATGAAAGAATGTTGAATTTAGGTAATAGTAATAAGTTTTAAATTCACATATTTATACATCATTTATATAACAAACAAGGATAAACGCATAAAACTAGTGTTAAAACATTCTTATATGCATTTTTCGCTCATTTCATATATCTACAGAAGTAAGTGTGTAAGAATAGGGCAGGCGGGGTGGTTCATGCCCACCCCAAAAAGAATCTTGTACTACCTATTCCAGAACTTGTACTAACAAAAAAATTGGCCTGAAATAAAAAAAAGACTTTAACACGAACATATCTATGCAGAGCCAAGCTCCAGGCCTCCCATAAGATTTCACTTTTAATTAATTTCCAAAGAAATATAAATAATGAAATGAAATATCATGAGTATATAGCGTAAGAAAAAATAACAATAAAAAAAACCTTAATCACTTACTGCAATTCGCCTCATCGCTGTTATCACCACAGTCGTCTTTGTGATCGCACTTAGCGCTCGCATCGACGCACTTGTCACCCGCCGCGCACCGGAACTGATCGAGGCGGCACGCCAGGCTCTGTCCCGGACAGTCCTGCTCGTCCTTGCCTGTCCTACAGTCTAGGTAACTGGAATTGTAATTTGTGATAGATTAATATAAATTTTGGTTGGTTGAAGATGAAATTTCGAAGATATATCAATAGCACCACAGAAAGCCGCATCGAAGTGATTATTAGATGGAATACTAAGTACCCACTCGCGGCTTCGCCTGCTTGAACTACACAATTATATGTTTACTTAACTAAATTACTTTCGTGTTCTTATAACATTATAATTTATAGACAATCGCCATCAACATTAAAAACTAAAATTTTGAGTCAAATCAATTAAACAATAATATTGTAGTTGACACGAGCGTGCATAGACAAACAAAATACAAGCAAATTGATAGATTTCCCCAATTGGAGATTTTCGAATACATCTTTTATATACAGACAGCAATCAGTTTTAATTTTATAATATATATATTTACCCGTCACATCTCTTCTCTTTTCGTATACAAGGCCCCTGAGAGGACACCTTGCCGGCACTCGCGCCCTCCATGCCGCACTGGAAGTCATCAACTTGGCATTTGCGGTATGCTGGAAATAAACATATATTTTTTTATTTTTTTTGTGTCACGCTGTATCCCTCCCACAGCTGGGTACGCAGGGAACCTAGTGCTAAGACACTCCGTTCTCCATTTTCCACCTAATTCTGGAGGCAATTTTTACTTTGCTGTGTGAGGGATAAAACGTGAGCCTGATTTTAAGTTAAATCTACATATTTTTTACTTCTACCATTAGAAAACAAAACGACAATAGTTTTAATAAAAATGTTCAAAGAAAGAAAAATATTCCAATTATAATTCATGAAGTTTGCTAAACTAGATGCAAAAGAGTTAGTTTAAACGTCGAGTTCGAGACGAGGTCGGGTCGGTAAAGAGACGTGGCCATTAGATAATACAATTTTCATACAAAGTTATGTAAAACGTTCAATAGCCTTTGATGGGTCTAGCTTTTAGTTCACTAAAAAGCTTTTTTTTTATTTTACACTTTTAATATACCCTGCTTTGGAAATGGTTTAGCCAATTTTTTGCAGTTTAGTGCGCTATTTAAAAGATTAGAAAATATCAAAAGAAAAGAGGAAAAGAGAAAGATAAGGAAGGGTATTTTTAAAAAGATATTGTAATCACTTTGGAGATAATGAGAAAATATTATTTTTGGGTTCTTTTTTTATGATTTAGGTGTATACTGTATCCCGCGCATAGCAGTGCAGCCAGAGGGATCCTGTGAACCTAGCGTTCAGACACTCTGTTCTCTTAACATTCTTCCGCTCCCGATTTTCCTTATTAGCATTGCGTGTTTAGTGGCGGAATTCAATTTTGCACTTTGCCTCTTTACCAAAGCGAGCAAAATAAAATATTAAAATATTATTCCAACATTATTATCTTGAAAGACTTCTAGTAAAAAAAATCAAATTAAATCAGCTTTACGCTGCATCCCCCTCATACAAGAGGGTAGACTGAGGGAACCTAGTGTTAAGATACTCCGTTGCCCACTTTCCGCCTAATTTTTCCAGGCATTGTGTGTTGAGTAGCGGAACTCAACGCCGGCCTTGGTGCCAGAGTGGAGAAATGTAAATATTAAAGAAATAATAATTCATTCCTTCGAGAGGGCATCGATCCTACGACCATCGCGCTACAGTCATGTCGCTTTGTGCCCCTAAAGTCAATATTTAGTCAAATATTTGCAAACATACTCTGGTATTCTTCAAACATTGATTTTAGTCGCGCGCAGATTTATGGCTTACATAAGTAAAGCTCGGTTAATCCAAAGTTAATCTTGATGTAGTAATGAAAATATAAATTAAAATAAATATTTAACTTTACTCTAGTGGGGATCGAACCCACAATGGTCGCGTTACAGTCACATCCTTGTTTCCCTTTAAGATGACAGCCCCAAATCAGTTGTTGTTAATCCTCTATCAATACTAATAAAGGAATAGGGTATTTTCTTCTCCTTGTTGTATTGAGAAGACTATGTTTGAGTTCCTTCACATTAAAAAATTGCAGTTCTTTTTTATATTTATAGCAGCTTCACACTTTTTCCCACATACCTGTGTGGGCAGAGGGAACCTAGTGTTAGAGTACCCCGTTCCCCATTCATGGATTTTTTTTATTTTCATAAATGTCCACATACATAAAAAATACCAACACTGTGGAAACGAGAGCAAAAGGCGGCGTTGAATTTTGTCACTCAACTTGCAATGCTTTCAGAAATCGGCAGAAAGTGGGTGACTACTTCCGTCTTAAAAGGAACATAGTATCTTCGTGGTTCCCAAATTCCATCTGCCTTGCAGCATTCTCAAATTCCATCTACAGCATAAAACTAAAAAATATATGAATTATCGAACCTTCTCTTTTCGATAAGCTCTGTAGTTCTAGGTGTCACTGGTATAAGAAGTAGCCAGGATCGTCTAAACACACTCTATGGTCACAGTTCATTTCCGTATCACAATTACGTTGTATTACCCAACGGGTCACCGAGGCGTGAGGTTTCCGCGCCACTGACGACCGATGTAATGTCATATAATGTATGTATGTATGTGAGTGTGTTGACTCTAAATGAGAATATACTCAGCTTCACTCTGTATCCCGCAAGTAATAGGGTAGGCAGAGAAAATCTAGTGATAAGACAATACGTTCTACACTTATAGGATATAGTAGTCAGAGGTAATCTGTACACTTAGTGTTAAGACACTCCATTTGCCACTTTGCGCTGAATTCTGGAGGCATTACGTGTTGAGTTGCGAAACTCGACGCCGCGTTTTGCCTCGACCCCAGAGCGAGGAAATAAAAATATTAAATATTGCGTTTTCTCTCGTAGCGGAACTCGAATCCATAACCTATCGCGTTTACGGTCACGCGCTTTTGCGACACTATTGGTCTCAATATAAATGCTTTTTTAAGCGAAAATGAAAGTTCCAAAGTTCGATCAATCTAAGTAACGTGACGTCTCATTTTATACATTCTATATCCACGAGCTCTATTCAACTTCTTTACTTTATGTTACCGAGTTACCCATAAAGAAGGAAAGTGCATGCACTGCTACGGATTTAAGTTAAGAATTTATTGGTATATCACAATAAATCTTCTTAATAAATATTAATATTATGTGTTCGATTCGAATCCACAATCATCGTGAGCCACAGATATTTTATCTATAGTATGTTAGGTGTAACATATTTTTTTTTAAATCAACACTACAAAAAAAATTCAATTTTTGTTTTCTAAATCAAATTCACGAAATTTATACTAAAACTACAAAGCTGAAGAGTTTGTTTGGGTTACCACACCAATCTCAGGAAATTCACTTTGTGTATAGTGTCATACAATACATAGTCTCACTTATTTCTTATTGACTATACGAGAAAAGCTGGAGGAAAAACTAGTCTATTATTATTTTTATTATTATTATTTATGATGTTAACTAGCAATACATATAATCTACTTTGACCCACCGTAGTGTTCTAAATAGATTACAATACGCGACAGAGCGAATTAGATGCGGCGTTTCCGTTCTATTAATGTATATATTGTTTTGTAGTTATTGCATACATACAGACACACATACATTTTATAGAAATAGTTTTTGGTATATGGGTATTGGTGGTGGCCAAGTGCATTGTCATATATCTAACACCGTCGAAAGTGTCAGCATACCTACACGTTGGTTGTATTCTAAATTCCTTTCACAAAATCTAAATATGTAGTTGTAAGTAAATCTCTTCTGTTACTGAGCGACTGTCAGATAACACAAAGCCAAAACGCGGAGTAGAACGCTGAAATTTAGGTTCTTTGGGAGCATTAAGCGAGAATATCCATGCTATGCTAACGAGTATATAAAGGATTTTACAGGTACTGCGCAGGGTAAATACCATTTAGATCAAATAACATATCAAAGCATTGATTTATAAGTAAAATATGATATTCACATTCATAAGTTTTCTTAATATACATTTTAAACCAATATACATTTTAAGCCAATTGTTGTATACAGATGTACGAAAATCAATAATTTTTGTTTATAAAATAGAATTATAATAGTTTCATTTATGAGACCAGCCGTGGCGCATGGGCACAAAGTGTGTAGAACCGACTAGTTGTGGGTATCGAACCCACAACCAGTCGGTTCTCCCCACTCGAGGAGATGAAATATTTATTTAAATTTATATTTCCATTTCTTTGCTCTGGTGTCGAGGCATTGAGTTCTGCCACTCAACACGCAATGCTTCTTGAATTCGGATTCGAAATATTTCGTCTTTCCCGTTTCCTTAAGAATTTTGGGAAATTATCGCTTAGTGCATTTTTACACTCCCTTATTTGTATATGAACATGTCAAATTTAATTTTTTTAAGTTAATAAGGCATTCCTATCCTCACTCTCTCCGCTCCGTTCTCTGCTCTCTTGCTCATTTCAGAGACGTCTGATGAGTGACAGATCGGAATTACGCTTACAATTGCTTTGTCAAAACGAATCAAATCGAATCCACAACCATCGCGTGTACAACAAAGACTTTCTAAACGCGATACGATGCTCCAGGAGAAAGTTACAATAAAAGAACCGGTCAAGTGCGAGTCGGACTAGTACACCGAGTGTTTCGTTACAAATTTCAGTTTCATTGTGGGTCAATGGGAAGTACAACTTATAAGAGCTGGCAAACTTAAGTTTGCGGGCGTTTGTAACATTAACACTCAATTCCCTCTACCTACCCAGCTATATGTTACGTGAATCTATATAAAATTTCTAGAGTGTAACTGAAAAACAGCGATGCTTGAGAGTCAAAACTCAAGAATCATTAGCTGAGTTACACCTTTTGCCATAATGTCAATCGTAATGTTTATATCCATAGTTACAATGTATGTATTTTATGGCAATCAATTTTTATTATTATTATTATAAACAAATTATACTTAAAGAAAATCCGTATATATTTATATTTAAAAGTAAAAGTTACATTCAAAAGCAAAATATTGATAAAATGTCATGTATTTATGATATTTTATAAATTTTATATTGGCGACGCACGTAACAGCACTGGCTAATAGAGTTAAATTTAAAGCTTCATCGGTTCAGTTTTATTCTCGAAATGCACATTTTCGAATAAAATATTATTCAAATTTTCACACATAAATATTACATATTAAAAAAGGTTTTATCTATATTTATGAAACTCTTTGAAGCCAGCCGTTGCGCAGAGGCACCAGCGTGCGACTGTAAACACGATAGGTTGTGGGTTCGATTCCCGCTCACGGAAATGAAATATTCAAATTTTTTGATGGAAAACGCGCTGTTTACTTTCGCCACTAAACACGCAATGCCTTAAAACATCGGGGAAAGGTGAAGTACGGAAGTGTCTTAATGGCATCGGAGTGTCTTAAGACTAGCTTCCTAGGTTCCTTTTGCCTATCATGCTATGTGCGGGATACTACATGAAGTTATGAAACTATTTTGTTACCGAGTGACAGGCGGGGCATTTGTGTATAATCTGTAACATAGAGACCATCTGGTTCAGTAGGTCTGACCTTAAATTAGATGGTTTTGGGTTCGACCGTAACTAGGAGGAATGACTATATTACTTTAAGTTCCGCTATGATAAATAAAAGTCAATAAAAACTAAATGTTGTAAAAAATTAAGGAGAGAGAGTTACTCCGCAAATAGCATCTTTTTTTGATAGATCAACGAACGTAAGGCTAGTAATTTATAACCACTACCACTACGCGGTAAGGCGTGAAAGGATAAAGGATGCTGTTTACATAGAGATGTATCTAACAATATGATGAAGAAGATACAACACGACCGACCGAGTGTCCGTAATACGAATTTACATGATTTTACGTCGACTCAGCTCATAATTCACAAGTACGATCGAAAGACAAAGGAATCACTTAAGATATACCTATTTGTAACTCTAGTTCTCTGTGCTAGTTATATATGGATTTTCTTGTATTATTCTTTTCAGATTGAAAAAGTTTTAGAAATTCGAGTTTTAGAATATTCCTTCTGTATTCTTCTCCTTATTTTTCGGGCTATCCTCACTCTTTTAACATGAAAACATCCGTCATTGTAGTAACAACAAATAGTATAACACTTGGTTCTCTATGAGTGCGGGATGCCGCGTGAAGAAATACTATCACGCTTAAAAAAAACTTATAATATATTTTTTAAATGACCCCAATTTACCAAAAGGCAATAAAATAAATAATCGTATAAAACAATATTACAGTCTATTGTCCCGCTAATTGACAGTCTCGGGTGGCCAGTGCGGGTTCATTGCCGACAAGTTTCGCCGAAAGTTATAATGGCTGGTAATTATATTATTCTTTCTACTCGACCGCCTTCGTGCTTATTGTTCGCGAAAGAAAGCGTCTTGAATAACTTTATTTAGTTATAAAACAAAATATTTTCTCGACACCTTTCGATGTACACTCAGAAAAATACGTTATTTTATGTTTTTCGCATTGGAGGCAAGACAGAGCGCGGCGTTTAGTTTCGTAATGCAACACGCAACTATACTTAAGGCTAAAAAGATAGATATTGCAGTTCGTACAGCTCTGCTAAGTGTAAGTTTATTAAATTGGTTACCACAATCGATGGTTGTCAAATGGATAGAAATTATTTAATTAAAATATTTTAGCGCCATAGTCTCCTTTGTTAAAGTATCTGAAAATATTTCAAAACGGGCGGAAGGTAAAGGACGGATGGATGTATCATTAGGTTATCTTTACCGCCCTTGGTACGAGAGATGTAAGAAGATAATAAAAATTTATTACTTTTATATAAAAGTTTTAGTTATTTTGTTATTCTATAACTTATGAGAGGAAAAACCTGTGTGAATTTTCTTTTTTTATATAACATATAAGGTAGTTCGAATCATTTTCGAAATAAATACAAATATGTATTGATATTCCAATTTTTTTTAAAAACAAAACTGCATCCGCGGGCTCACAGTTGCTCATTTTTATTAAATAGCGTTTTTTTTTACAAAATAAAATTGCCCTAGACCACTGGTTCCCAACCAGCGGTCCGCGGACCACCAATGGTCCGCAGAAGCCTTCATATGGTCCACGAACGATTATAATTTTATGACTGGGGATGGTGAGGCGAAATTTTTGTTTGATTTTTCACAGGTATTTTTATTATACCTACATGCATAGTGGTCCCTGCTATCAAGAATGATATAAAAGTGGTCCTTGATCAAGAAAACTTTGGGAACCCCTGCTCTAGACCATAATATCTCTAGTGTTAATTCTACTCCTCACAATCATGTAACCCTTTTAATGTGCGTATAACATAATTGTTGCACCGCATGAGTCAAATGTTATCCAAGATATCCAAATTAATACCTTTTATTTAAATAACAGAAAAAAATAAACCTAATTTATGAACAATCTATCTTGCAAAATATCGAAAATATGTAAATAGGAATTTCTGTAATATATACATAAATATACTCGAGGACAAACTTAACTGGAACAAAGACAGCAAAAAAATTAAATAAGACAAGTTAAAAATCACAACCGCGTCGCGACGGATCCTCGTCTAACTTCGCTATTCAATTTCCACTCCATTATAAGTTGTTCATGTTTTACAATTCAACGCAAAAATTAATATTATTTCAAGCGGATATGAAAAAAAATTAAGTTTATGTTCGTTGCGATACATTCACGAGTTGAGTTTGTTTTTTTTAGCGTCGCGATGTCTGTTTCCGTTACCCTGCAGAGGAGGCAAAAGGAAACTAGTGTTAAGATACTTCGTTCCCCCTTTCCCGGTAAATTCTGGAGGCATTGCGTGTTGATTGGCGAAACTCAACGCCATGTCTTGATTCGACATCAGAGCGAAGCAATGAAAATATTAAATATTTTATTTCCTCGAGTGGAAATAAAACCCATAACCTGTCACGCTTACAGCCGCATATTGTGCTTAAGCCACGAATGACCGCTAAAATGAAGAAAAATATGTCTTAAATATTATTTAAAGTAATATATATCAAATATTACCAAATACACTTACGGTAACCTAAATTCCTCTCGGTTCCCACTTGACGATCACTCGATACGTTCGAGCACAAATCAACATCTAATCTCCGAGGGCACGAGCTTAGAAACTACATCGAAGTTTTAATATGTTCCCTCTCTCACACATACATACACCCGCTCAAGCACCAACCGTCGACACAACCACTTAATAACTTAGAATGGTTTCTTTGGATTACTTTTAGATTTAGGTTGCTGGAGTTTGATGGGGAGTACAGCTTTTGGATATAGAATAAGGAAGAATATAAACATATTTTAAATATATTTGATAGTATTTCCTATATAATATAACTCTTTTTTTATCAACGGATAAAATAGCATAAAATTGTCTTTTTAATACATATTATGATCAAAAAGACGAACGCTTTTTTTCTTTATTTCCTTATTTTTCTGTTAGCGAATTAGATATGTATATAAACAATCCCAATTTATTCCTCTTAAAAATTGTTCATATTTAAAATATTTAGTTATAAATAAAAGTAAGCTTGGTTTTGAGTAATTTCACTTCAACACGTGAACACGACATGTGTTTTTTTGTTTTTTTATGACAAGCACAATAAAAATTAGCGCAATAGTCACTTGCTGGTAAGTGATAAACATTAGATGAACTACAGGTTCGTTGTCGGCCTTTAAGTTGGAGATCGACTCGCTTTTTGTAGGTACCGACCCGACCACGGCTAGGACCCGGCCAGGCCCACCACGTAGACCATTCACAGTTGTGTGGCGCGTATATTTGTATAATTTCTAATAACAGCGTACATTTGGACAGTATATATTTATTAAAGCAAACTTAGATTAGAAAATATACTTCCAGGAAAATAAGAGAATATCATAACCAGACATTCTCTAAAGTATACAAATTGTAGACTACTACCACGCAGAAATGTAAAATCCAGTTCTTTCCCGTTACTCCTCAAATAACCTAAATGTCGAAAATGTCTATGCTCCACTGCCATGCACCGTCTGTTCGTCAGTCAGTCAATACATAAAGAATTTTATATATATAGTAAATTTTCTGAAGAATTATTATTATATTTAATTTTTTCTTAAGATACATTCCAAGTAAATATTACTCACTGCAATCTGCCTCGTCGGTGCCATCGATGCAGTCCACGTGCATGTCGCAGCGGTAGTGTGGCGGTATGCAGTACGTCTTGTTCCATACATACTGTCCGCACGTTAGCTGGCCGGCGTCGCATTCTGGGGGAGCTGAGGAGGAAAAAAAGATATTTTAAAACAAATGAGCTTGACGCTGCATCCCGCATATAGCAAGGTAGGCAGAGGGAAACTAGTGTTAAGACAGACTTTTCTCTTTTTATGTATGTCAGTATTTAGTAAGTAAGGTAAGCAGAGTAAACCTAGTCTTGAGATACCAGGTTCCTCGCTTTGTTGTTCTTTTTATGAAATTTATGAAAAAAAATCAAGTGTTAAGTGGTGGAATTCAACGCCGCATTTTTTTTCCAGAAACGAAGAAATGAAAATAAGTTATTCGCTCCCAGTGAGAGCCAACAACCATCCATTGAAATATGTTGGTTTCTTTATTACTTTATTTGCCTATTTGTTATTCACATTTTATATTAGCAAGACTGTATTCTTACAGGCCAATCGAGGCGCAGCGGCATAAAGTGTGACTGTAAGCCGACTGGTTGTGGGTTCGATCTCCACTCGAGGAGATGAAATATTTACTTAA
>DWAO01000170.1:0-31366 GCA_018230605.1 Heliconius congener | reverse complement strand
ATTTTCAATGTACAGAAACGACTTTTCTACAGATTTATTATAAGTATAGATATAGATTTGGAACCAATAAATTAAACCATTATACAAAAGTCAAATAAGCTATAGAAATAGATGGAAAATAAGACAAAAGAGGTAAATTGCTATATTTACATTTGTGAGCAGGACTTGACCGGGTATAAAAGGTTATCATTTAGCTTTTAGTCACTTACAATGTTTAAAAAAATCGATTGGTACAATAATAATGTAAAGAATTTAATTTCTATGACGTGAGTGGCCCACATGAGTAAATATAATATAAACCAACGATATAATTCC
The DNA here is from genome assembly GCA_018230605.1 of Heliconius congener. Taxonomy (NCBI): domain Eukaryota; kingdom Metazoa; phylum Arthropoda; class Insecta; order Lepidoptera; family Nymphalidae; genus Heliconius; species Heliconius congener. The sequence goes on along the minus strand of DWAO01000170.1, from coordinate 31,051 downwards.
AAAATAACACACCTACATACGAACTTAAATTATTATTTATAACACAGTACAAAAACATCTCGTAATTAAAGAGCTTATACAAAATTCAATCATTAAGAACAATTCCTTCAAAATATAAATCCCGAAAGCTTTAATTAAGTCGACAAGAAATATTCATATATTTTCTTTTCGAAATTTAATTTCACCGTGACAGCTCTACGGCATGGCGATGATAAAAGAACGAAACGTAACGACTTCTGTAACAATAGATAGAGTTTTATTTAGAATTTAATATATTATATAAAAAAATGTAGAATCGATGTAATTATTGTCTGTAAATATTTTTATTATAATATTGTTTTGTTATTTGTCTGTTTGTATCGCCCTATTTTATGTCTAAAACGAATTGTAACATACTTATCATATAGTGTCGTATTATTCGCAACTGCGACAGCGACTGTCATATTTTTAGCTTCTAGCTGTGTAGCAGGGTGGCTGAACTCAACACCCCGCTTTTATCTTGCTATTAAAGTCAGGGAATTAATGGATTCCGAATGTACATCAAACCCACAACCATTGCGATTTCAGTCGCTGTCCCACTGCGGCACGACGGCCTAATCTTTGTTTTAAAGATTTTGTGTCAAAAAAAGACTAAATCTAATTATACCAAGAACCTATATTATTTATGAATTATGACTCTAACGATAACATTTCTCAGTGTACCTATTTTTTCTTATTTATTTTATGAAACTAACTACTAGATGAATATTTCATACATCTTATTACTATTTTTTAGCAGCAAATTTTATACACTTAATAACAATTTTAGATTTCTGTCCGTTGTATGTTTTTGCATATTTGCATATTTTTTTAACACCGGGTTCCTAGGTTCCCTCTGTCTGCTTTGCTATGTGCTGGATACAGTGAAGCTAAAAAAAATACAATTAAATAACATTTATAAAACTTAAACAAAAGAATATATTTAAACAACATTAGTTATTATTAATCACAGGCTTGTTGAAAACAGAAGGGTACACTCTATAGTTTAAAATGAAAAGGCGTTTACCTAAATAGTTTTGTTGAAAATTTATATTTCACTTTACATAACAATAATCAAATTTAAATTTTGTTTAGTGTTGTACAAAACGGCCGGGCTATTTGTGCGAAATACGAAACTTCTTCGAGCAAAAATTAGCTTAACAAAGGGAGAGCTGATGTGAGAAAGTTTTTGATTTTCTGCTTTAATTTTAATAAACTATATAAATTGGAACAAGAAACTGTGTAAGGATCAACTGTTTGGGTTATCCATACTTTTGTTTGTAAAATATTGTAAATTTTGATATATAAGTAAATAAGCTATGTTAATATTCTTTGATATCTTCAATTATATTCTACGTTTATTTTGAATAAATAACCTCATAAACACTATTCTTAGCTTAATCTATACTATTCATACTATCTATACTCATGTACCACTATCTACTCATGTACCACTATCGTAAGGTCGAAGTGTCTGTTTGGTTAATCGCGATAATCTCAGGAACTACTTCGAATTGAAAAAGTCTGGGCAGTTTATTTATGGAGGCAGGTTATAGGCTATTTTACATCATGATAATCGTTTCTATATAACGCACTGTACCTGAAACTGAAACATGACCCAATTTCATATAAAACCTTAAGTTATCTATGGCTTACCTGGCCAATAATTACGCCTGGCCTGCCGATAAAAGTAATATATTAAGTCAAATATGATCAATAAATATTATTTTCAACAGATAATCGGCCGCCATCTTCGTGAACAGAGAGCAAGAAACAAAAATAGTGCTGTATCACTACTAGACTGTGCTTTACGAGGTGTCACATCACTATCTTCTGCATCCGTAGCGGAACTGGCAGGTGTTGGTCTGCATGGTTTGGTTATATCCTCTGGAGATATTAAAAGAGTACAGCAAGGAGCGTTCAGTAGTATATCCGCTACTTTGCTGGCTTTAGGTTAGAGAGTTTTATTTTATTCTTTTGTATGAAAATATGTAAACATTTATAAGGTATACTTACTTTTTACTTGGGTAAATTATTTTGATGTTTATTATGACGTAGACAGTTAAGATACTTTTAAGGGAAACGTAACAAAAATAATAAACGGATTTTTACATGTTAGAAAACAGTATTTTTCTTTCTTAAATTTAAACATTTTAAAAATTTTATAAATCAGTTCAAACGTCATATTACATATAACGGTTCTAACGTAAATATAGGCAACTTTATTGTAACGTAATTTACTATCTCAATTTTACCAACTTTAGTATACGAATAAAAGTAAATATCTACACTTATAGAATTTAATATAAAAAAACGTCGCAAAAACTAACGAACAAAATGTTTTTCTTTTAAAATTAACATAAAAAAAATTACTCAAAACATTTAGGAGAGCGAACATTTTTATTACATATTTACATTACTTACATTATCTCTGTACATCCTCATTATATTTGGTACACACGCTTTGTTTTGTTATATCTGGAAATATCTTTATTTTGAATGCTTATTTAAATTAAACGATAATTCTCTAGCAAAAAAATTGTATATGTACATAAAATCCAGTTTGAGATCTCTGGGGGAATAAAATATAATTTTATTCGACTGGTAACAAGACAAAGCAGGCAGGCAGTGGCTTCCGCCATTTAACATCGAAAATAAAGCGAAATTTTCCGAACGACGTAAGCTTTTTAAAATTTTTCAAAATACAATTATAACCTAAAAACTATTAGACAGTAAAATCACTCTCAAAATGTATTATTTTTATAAGGAACATTCTTATTTCGCTAACATCTAAATGTCAAGTTATTACAGGCTAGACAAAGCGCGGCGTTGGGTCTTCTATATAACACGCAATAACTTGAATTCGGATAAGTGGAGAGCAGTGTCTTGGCAATAGATTGTCTTTGTCACATAAACACTATCTTCATTAAAAAAGCGATAAGCTGAAGAGAAAGAAACAATATAATATAATAAAACTGATCTGTTTATTTCCAGGCCTACCGAACAATCAACTTCCATCCGTGCCCACTGAAGCGTTGGCCTTCCTTGCTTACTTGGACCGGCTAGATCTCTCCAATAACAAGATTCATACTTTGGACTCCAACTCCTTTAAGGTAAACTTTATTCAAATCAAAACTATAACAATTCAAATGTAAAATAAATAGTTATTTTTAGTTGTGAAATTATTAATTTAGCAACGATATTATTCGTCGTGCTGAAATTGGTTTAAAAAGTTCGACTACAAATCGTTGTGTTCTCTAGTTAGGAGGATTTTGTTTTGTATTATTTTTGGTAGAAAGTTTATTATTGTTAGTATTGATTTCATTTTAAATAATGAATTTTGCATATCTGTACATAAATATTAAATAATAACAATCAAAACGTACAATAAAATGGTGGTATTTTTGAATAAGGCCATCGTGGCACAGTGGCACTGAGTCTGACTGTAAACAAGAGGCTATGGGTTCGATCCCCGCACGGAATCAAGGAATGAAATTATTTTCATTCCCTCACGAAGCAATGTCTCGAAAATTGGTAGGAAAGTGTAGAATGGAATACCTTAACATTAGGTTCCCTCTAACTACCGAGTAAACGAGGGAAAATGTATAGTTGTATCTCTAAATAAGGAATTAATCTACTTAATTAGGAGCACTATTAGGTACATTTTAGGACGTGGGGTAGGGGCATAAACGTGTGACTGTTAACGCGACGATTGTTGGTTCGATTCTCATATAAGAAAATAAAATATTAAATATTTTAATTTCCTCGCTTTGGCAACAAGATAAAACATAGAACTCCGTCACTCCTCATGCAATGCCTCAAGAATCGGCGGAAAGTGGGGAACTCAAGTGTCTTAATGCAAACGGAGTGTTCTACCACTAGGTTCTTTCTGCCTACATTGCTATGTGCGGGATACACTGTGAAGAGAAAAAAAAATCATCATCAACATAATGTGCATGTGCAACAAATTATTAAATCTGTATTATATAAGAAATTGACTTAACTTTTGAGTTTTGATAAGGCTACTATAAATATTTTTTAAATTATGTCATGCACTCGTAATACAGACGTAAAATTAAATATGTTATATACAGCCTCGGTAGCGCAGTAGGCAGCGCGTAAGTCTCATAATCTTAAGGTCGTGAGTTCGATCCTCACCCGGGGCATATTTTTTATTGAGTTTTTATTTATGTTAGGTTAATTACATTTTGAATTTTTGAAATTTGATTATTTTATAATAATAATAAATTTAAAGATTCGTGAGACACGTGTTTCAAAGATCACTTACTTGTCTTTTACAAAAAAATTATAATTTGTAGGATTTTCTTTATTTATTATCAAAACAACAGTACCATTTTTATTGTGTTATTTAAGCAAGAAAAAAAGCTATCGTATATGTAGTGAAATATAGTTATTTTCCTCACTCACACATATGAGGTTCTCCTTTTCTGTTTGCTATGGTATATGTGATGCGCAAATACAATAAAATAATGACAAAAAGCGACCGTTTTTTATGAAAGTGAGGAACGATAAGAATTCAGATACTCAATCTTGTGTATCTTAAAATTAGATTTCCAGGTTCCCTCCGCCTACCCTGCCATATGCGGGATACAGAATGACGCTAGAAAAATTAAATTAAGTCTATTTCTAGATTTAACATTAATTACTTTGCTGTCAAGTTTTAAAAATGTCCATATCATTTGTCTTATATATTCTATGTACTCTTATACAGGGAATACAAAATCTAAGTTATCTCGACATAAGCGACAACCAGTTGACGAGCATATCAGTGGACGCCTTCGAGCCGCTGTCTAAGCTGGCAGTTTTACGACTAAGAGGAAATTTACTGAAAGTATCTGCTTTGAGTGCATTAAAGGTATGCTATTATAAATTGTTATTATATTAAAACAAATGATTAGAGGCTTGTCGTGAGAGGATTGAAGAAAATCGTGACAGAATTGAGGCCATTCGATTCCCACTCGGAGAAATGAAATATTTCATATTTTCATTTCTTCGCTCTAGTCTCTGTCCTCTGGCTTCCGCCACTCAATATGTAATGCCTCCAGAATTCAGCGGAAAATGGAGAAACGGAGTGTCTTAACAGGAGGTTCCCTCTGCCTATCCTGCTGAGTTCAGGGTACTGTGTGAAACTGAAAATATTTTGTGTAATCAAAAAAAAATGCTAATATACAAACTTTAAGCCATCACTTACAAAACACAACGATCAAAAAAAAAACAAAAACAGAGTATAAAAATTAATTTTTAAAATACACTACGCAGTAGGCGCACGTATTATGAAATTGCAATCAATTAAGACTCCGCGAATTGTTAATTTGTTTACGAGGCGTGTTAATAAATCCCTTTATTTGTCAGTCGACGGAGATAAATATTTACTTTATCGAATTTGTTTCGATTCACGTCGATGATGTTATTAAATTGTAATATAATTTACTTAAATATATCATTTAATGAAATATTCCTTTTAGGTAATCATGTTTGGTTATATTTTATATATATATTTACCTGCTTAATGTATGTATATATATATTTGTATATTTTCTTAATGGATTGCATTGCATTTCTGCCTTAATAGATACTACCTATATACGATATACTTTTAAACTGCTTAATTGTTTGATTTAGGTTATAGCAGAATAGGCAGAGGACTTTTGTTTTAAGACACAAGGTTTTCTGTTTCTGCCTGATTATTGACACATTGTATTGAGTAGCGGAACTCAACGCTTCGTTTTGCCAATAAAAAAATATTATACCCGAGAAGAACATGGTTACTGTCTTACGCTTTACCGCTTTGCTGCGACGACATCCTATTTATACTTTATTTTTTTGGCTTTATGCTAACATAGTATTACTATACTTTGTTTCCATTAAAACACTTTCATTTTCCTCTACAGAAAATGAAGAACAGAACCGTTGATTCTGGAGGCGTTACGTGTTGAGTGGCGGAACTCGAAGCCACGCTTTGCCTTGTTTTGCTTTTGAAAAGAAAATATTAAATATATTATTTCCTCAAGTGGAAATCGAACCCACAACTTGTCGTGTTCACAGTAACACACATATTCCCCTGTACCACGACTGTCTTCATTATTCTTACACGTTATTTCCGATATATTATAACTTGAAGATAACAATAACGTATAACATTCTATTATACATATTTGAACAGTATTGCATATTATGGATCCTACATTGTTCTCAAGACACAGTAGTGGTACTTAGTAATCAAAATAGCGTCTTCAAACGGTCAAAGCTAATCTTACCGCATGTGGCACCCCTGAATAATGTATGAACTTGGGTAAGGTGAATGTAGGTGGAACAAGAAGTCAGGTGTTAACCCATCTACATATTGATAAGAAGAAATTAGATCGTTAAGTTTAAATATCTATTCAGATTCATTTAAATTGTATGTAACTGTTTTTTTAATGTTTTAAAATGTTATTCAAAATTAAGGAAAGAAAAATAATTATTAAAAAAACGTATAACAATTTGGACGTGCGAGAGTTAGTAAGTAGGATTGAACCCGCGCCTCTTGGAATCCATCCAAGCGCTCCGACCACCTAAGCCATAGGTTCTGATCGAGCTACATCGAAAACGTCGTCTGTATTGGTCCTCGGTCTAGATGTATTATAGTGTTGTATTCTTATAAAGTTTTTTAACAATGTTATATTGTTAAACTTACTTTAATTTGTTTTTTTTTTGTAACCAGGAAGCGCATTTACTAAAAGAACTCGATGTTTCAAGCAATGCTTTGGAAGGTCCTGTCGGTCCGTCCACGGTGCCGGCGTTGAATTTCCTAGAGACTCTTCATTTATCTGATAATACTTTTGCAAGTATACGAAGAGGAGCCTTATCAGGTAAACTCATTCCATATATGTAAATTAATCTTCTCGCTGTTTCCCGTAAAGAGCAGGATACGAAATAACTTGAAAAGCTAATGTCAAGACAATGCCTTTCTTTACTTTCCTCCGAATTTTCGAGGCATTGCATGTTTAGTTGAGAAACTTTGTGGTGCACTGTGCCGGTACCAGAGCGAGGAAATGAAGATAATAAATGTTTTATTACCTCGAGTGTGAAGTCGAACCGACAACCTGTCGCGTTACAATCACACGCTGTACCACTGCGCCACGACATAAACATGACTTCTATAATTAATAATCTAGAATCATTCTTACATATTAATACAAAGAAACAAAAAGCTTTTAGAGTAAAACAAAATATCTTGTTTCAGGTCTCACAAACTTAACTCACTTAAATCTACACAACAATCAGATAGACGTGTTAGAGGACTACGCTTTCAAGCATCTGTCTAATCTGTCGCACTTGGATCTCTCGCAAAATGAAATTGTAGCTGTTTCAGGTGAAAATGACTATTTTATTTATATTTCAATTCCTTTTTTTAAAATTTAGGATTAGAATTGTGATAAAAGTTTTTGTTTTTTAGTTTCCCACTGTATCCCGCACATAGCAGAGTAGGCAGAGGGAACCTGGGAAGTCAGTGTTAAAACACTTCGTTCCAATTAAAATATTTTTTTAAATAAGCTTTGGATTCTTGTGTTTTGGAAAAATACATGGAGGCCAATGTTGCGACACTTTTTTTATGTTCAAAATTAAATATGTTTATCAATTAAAGTTTTTTTTACAGTTTTTTTACTTTTTTAAAAATTAACTATCAATATAAAACAATCTACCAAAAGCTATAAACTGTTTAGCAACAGTCAACAGTTTTTAAAAAAATCTCTGTTAAATGATACTCATTTTCCTGATAATCTTTAACAGTCTATCTATATAATGTACCATTTTTACAATACACAAATTAGATACAAAACAGTTGTTTTAAGCAATTTTTACAAAAATTTAAAATTTCATAAACCAAAACTTAAAATCTATGGAAGTGAAATATAACTGGTAACTTAAAAGTTGATGTAGAATTAGATGATTTGATTAGATCCGATGCTGGATAAGGTCCATTGTTAAAAGTTCTTTGTCGAACGAACCCACTGACGTTTCAATTTCCGCTACAAAAAGGTAGAAAAGTGGGAATAAAGGCAAAGATTCACGATCCGAAAAGAAATCGTTTGACGTGGTTTTTAATGTTCGCGTTAATATATTGTCAGTGAATTATAATTTTTTTTGTAACATTCGTTATATTGTGAAAATAAAAATATTTTTTAGTGTATTGAAGTAAATACAGCTCTAAAAAAATTGTAACTTTTCTTTTATTTTCGATACATACGTGGTCATATTTGAATTCATAAGAAAATATTTCTTATGTACAGTTTATTCTACAATTTACAATATAAATCAATTGTACAATAATAAAATGACTTCACGCTATTTATTTTCTTTCTCACTCGCTATTTTTAATAACTTTTTAATAATTTTAATAAATTAATTCTGTCTTCCCTGTTTAGAGATACAGCTTGAAGCTAAATTAAGTCTAAATAATTAAAAAAAATCATATTTAAGAAAATTTTAAAATATTTAAAAAACAATATGTTAACAGGTGCATCACTAGCCCAACTGCTAAATCTAGCACACCTAGATCTATCACACAACTTCCTCCGTTCTCTCTCCGCCGAGCCCCTGAAGGCTCTCCGCCGTCTCTCCGAACTTCTGCTCCATGATAACGATATATCAATGATAGAAGACGGCGCTCTGGTCCAGCATAAAGACTTGAAGCGGTTTACTATTGAAGGTAATGACTATAGAATGATATGCAGTTTTTTGCTAACATACAGGGTGTTAGAATGTGAAATATTTTAGTTCAGTTTAATTTTTCACGCATAACAGGGTAGACAGAGGGAAGGGTGATAAAACACTCCGTTTTAGTCTGTCCGTCTAAGTTTTGAGGCATTGAGTGTTGAGTGGCGAAACTCAATGCCCAACTTTGTCTATCAAAGCGAGAAAATGTAAATATTTTAAATACAATAATTCTATCGAGTAGTGATCAAATCCACAACCGTCGCGTTTACAGTCAAACGATAAATTTAAATTATTTTAATATATTATTATTGGTTAAATCGCTAATTTGTTTTTTTAATGTGAGTTTTTTCTTAATTAATATAATAAATGATTGGATTATATTTTAATATTACGTTATTTCGGGTTAAAGAATGATTATATTTATTTTTTTTAATTTCCACCATGGCAATCTAAAAAATCAGCGACAATTGCGTTTTGTGGGTCTTAACACTACGTCTCCCATACTTTCCATGTTAGACGGGATAAAGCGTAAATGAAAAGCGTGTCACTTTTCTTTATTAGAATTTAGTTAAATATTTGAAGAGTTCGTGTGTATATTTGCTATTGTTTAGCGTCAGACGTTTCGTGTGGGGCGACGTCGTAGCCTCTTTTGTTCGGATGTCGAAACGCCACCCGAAGCTATTGTGCATGACTGTACTGTTCATGGCTATTCCTTTATGAGACTTTTATGGGAAAATAATTTTATGATACTTTCCCCTTCGAGCAAAATATTTTGAAGATATAATTTATTGCTTACAAGCGAAATATTGGGCAACAGTCTGAATGTTATTCTGGAGCCATTGCGTTGTAAGGAAATTGTACGCCACGCTTTGCCTCGATACCAGAGCGAAGAAAGGAAGATATTAAGTATTTACTTCCACGATGGGAATTGAACCCACAATTAGTCAGTCAACTGTTAGGTGCGGGGGGGTTAAATTCTGCCACTTAATACGCATTGTCTCAAAAATTTAATTGAAAGTAGCGAACAAAATGTATCAATACTAGACATCCTCTGCACAACCTGCTATGCAGGATACAGCGTGAAGAAAAATACACACTTTCAAAAATGCAAGAAAATCAAATTCAACCCGCATCACAAAAGGTTGAAACAAAAAAAAATTTCCTCAATAATCACAGCTTTCCACAAAAGAACATAAAAGTAACAAAGAACAATTGTTTGATTGTCGTTAATTTTAATTCCAACCCATTAATAGTCCTGAACTCATAAAGATAAATTCGTTCTCTCGCAGATAATCCACTTAATTGCGATTGCTTAATGGCGGGCTTTGCGAGGTGGTTGCGGGAAGCAAAAAACCTGCCTCAATCTGATAAATCAGCTGCCGTTTGTGCCACGCCACCTCATCTGGAGGGAGCGTTAATATCTAGACTATCGAAAAACAAACTGTGCGATGACGAACATGTAGAGGCGAAAGTTAATGATGGAGCTAATGATGCAGTTAATGATAATTATGATTATAACAAAGTAATTGAAAACACTATAGATGATAAGGACGAAATTTACGCGGAGAAAGATGGTTTAGATGATGATGTGTATGATGAGGAATTGGAAGTACCTGCTGAGGAAGATCTACCTATATCTAAGTCTAAGGTAAGATATACAAATATACTTTTTTGGACTAATTAAAATAATTAGTATTATAATAAGGTCTTTAGTACAATGGGCAACGTACAGTAGTTTTATTTGTATCTGTTAACATTTTATGTCCATTAAAAAGTTATTAATGTACAAAAAAATACAAATATTACAATATTATTTAAATTTCAATTATTTTGTTAATTTAAAATTAATGACCAAATAAATTAAGCATTTTTTTTTGATGCCTTCCTTTCGATCACTGAAATATTTTCAATACACGATTTAGTTGTAGACATTTTTATGCTTAAAATATATAAATATATATGTTACTCATATAATAGTAGCACATAATAAATATTTATGTTATTAAACACATATACGTTTATAGCGTCCATTTCCCGAAACGCTTTGTTAGCGTGCAACTCTATTAGCCTCTATTTATTTCGCTATCGACAATATTACAAAATAACAATAAAATATCAAAAGTCGTTCTTGTTTAGTTTGCATTGTGTGATAAATGGCGGAACTCAACACCGCACATCCAGCGAGGTGTTAAAATTGACACAAATTACAGATTTCCTCGTTTGAACTTTGTGAGAGATTCGGAGTGTTTTAACACTAAGCCCCTTACTTACTTGCCCTGTTATATGCGGGATATAGAGTGAAGTTAAAAAAAAAACAAAAGAAAAGTTTGCGTGCGGAATACCCAATGCCATACTTTAATATTATGATGAAGTATCACCTATCCGATGAGGGCACTTTGTGTCCGGGAAAATTTCTCAGAGAAAATAGATCGGAGTTTAATAAAAGTTGGCGTCCATCGTTTCTCTTTCATTAAATCGATATTAGACCATCCCAGGATTTTATATATTCAATTTTTTTAGCAATTTTGTGTTACGTTGGTGTATCTTATACATCTAAATAATTAATAAAGCAAAAAAATATGCCTTGAAATTTATAAAACACTTTGTGATTGCGATGTAAAGTTTGAACATTTGTTGTTATTTCTTTTAGTTAGCTTTATTTTTTTTACAAACAGCCCCGCGTACGCGTTAAGTCCACCGCACACGATAAACGTTCCACAATCAAGTTCCATAAAAATTGGTTCCATTTTTTTTTAATGTTTTGATATCGTGTAAATAACTATATGTATTTAAAAAAACGTGGTTATTTTGAAATTACAGACAGACACTTTAATTGTATTTGTACGTATAGATTACTTTTAAATTATTTATTTTATTTTGTAAGATACTGGTTATTAGTTTATATCAGCATTTTATTCCATTTAGTATACCAGGACTTAGTCCTAAAAGTGCTTGCTACCGGCTAGTAAATACTTCAAAAATATATATAATTTCGGTTTCAAAATTCAGAATAGTAAAATATCGTAAAATCTTTATTTATTATTTATATTATAGGTACGTCTTATAGACGCCTGGTCTGATGATGAAGAAGTGCACTTATCTTGGTCATTGGAACCTCCTTCGACTCATCGTTACAGGTGTACAGGAGTGACAGCTTCAAAAAGTGGGGGCCTCGCTAAACACGTGGCCTGTCATAGGGCTGCCCCAGCAAATATTATATTGAGAGGATTGAAAATTGATCCAATGCAAAGTTATACGTGAGTATAATGTTATACAGTTTTACATTCATTGAAACAAAAAAAATTGTTAATAACACAGGATTTTGTCATTTTATTTTTTACGTTAAAATCTTAATGTGAAAGATGTGTAAAAATAATAAACACGTTTTTATATTAATATTTATTAACTTATTAATAATTAGTAATAATAGCTTTAAATAAAAAGTTAGGTAACTTTTCATTAATAATACGATACTATAATTTTGTCTTTTTAAGCGTCACTCTGTATCCCGCACACAGCAGGGTAGACACTTCATTCTCAATTTTCCACCCTATTCTGAAGGCATTGCTTGTTGAGTGGCGCAAGTCAACGCTGCTCTTTGGCTCGACACCATAGCGAAGAAAATGGCAATATTAAATATTTCATTTCCTGTAGTGGGAATCATACCCACAACCTGTCACGTTTAGAGCCACGCTTTGTGCTCTTGCACCACGACTGGCTTTAATATATTGTTGTAATTGTAATAAATATTTTTCCTCAACAATTGTAGTAGACATATTTAATATAGTAGATTTTTTATATACACATTCACTCACTTTGTGTTAGTATCGTATTGAACATACAAATTCAAATCAAAGTCACTGTAATATACCGTACATTTCGGTTAGTCAAAGTTAACGGATATAGATATATCCTCCCCCGGGCTTAGACGACACGTTGAGTAGTCGCGCCTGTCGATATTGCATTAAGGGTTGTTACGGAGTCACAAGCCTATATAATAATATAGATTTCCTATCACTGTTTAAAACACAGTTTGAGGCCGTCGTGAAGTAGAGGTACAATCGAGAAAATGAAAAATTCTCGCTTTAGTAATGAAACAAAACGCGGCGTGGAGTTGCACCATCAATACAGAGCGTCTCTAAAATTGGGCGATGCGTAAAGAACGCAGTGTTACCTATCACAAGCGGGATACAGTTAAAAAATAAAATAATTGTTTAAAGAATAACGGAAATTGCGACGTTCTAAAGGTTACTTAAAAGCAGCTGCAGCTTTTTCCAGCAGGTGAAACCTAGTGTTATTATCTTCTTCATATTTTCCGAAAGATTACGTGGTGAGTGGCATTAACACTGCGATTTGTAAATATTCATACTACTCATGTATAAATATCGATAAATGGGGATCTAACCCACACCCCCGCGTTTAGTCAGACGGTAAGCCATAGCGTCACGACAATCTCCAATCTGAAGGTTAAATAATATTCCCTTTTTAACACCTTATGACATTAAATCAACCTAAATAGGAAAAACAGTTTTTATTTAGATAAACGCAATATACATATTGAAATTAACTATCACCGTGCCTGACAATTTATTATAGCAAATATGAAGTAAGTCATTTATTTTAATTTATTAGGCGCATCAAATAGATTTTTAAATAAATTTTTTTACATCCATTTTAATAGACTAACGACTAATATAATGAATTGAGAGTTAAATAATTATTATTGAGGCCTTATGTGGCGCAGGGGCACAAAGTGTTTTAATGAGAACGCAGTGCCTTAACACTAGGTTATTAGTGCGAGCCTAAAAAAAGATATAATTAAATAGATCAGTGATTCTTAACATTTTTTTGTTACGGCACATATTTAACGATTTCAAAATTTGGCGGCACAAAAAGAAAAAGATAAAAATTATTTATTTACTACAGTGCATAAATAGTTTATGACCAAAATTTTAACATATTTGCAAAATTTGGCGGCACACAAAAGTGCCGCGGCACAGTGGTTGAGAATCACTGAAATAGATCAATCAAATTAAAATATTTACTTTAAGATATTATATTATTACTTATATTATACACATTTTGCTGGCGTTTTGGCGTGAAAGAGTAACACACAAACTATATAGTCAATGAATTATATATAGTTGTTACATAGTGTAAAGAAATTAAACACCTCGAGGCTTTTACATTTACTTCCGGACCTATAAGTAATTCTCAATCAATAAAATCTTTACCAGGTCACGACTGTTAATCCTAATAAACTATTGGGCTTGTTTATTTTCTTTTTAGTTTTCTGCATTCGGGGTTTTGTTGTTACAAATATGTTTTTTGCTTTATTGCTCTTCTTAATATCTAATATTTCTTCTAAGAAACACACGCAGAATAACTCGCAAATCTGCACAGATATAGGTACATGTAGTTTTAAAATCATAAAATAATCTGTCATAACGATAACCTTTTAGGGTCAAAACTTCAACTTTAATGATCTTCAATATTGACTTCCGATAGTGTTACGAGAATTGTATATTTAGACTAAAAGATAATTTAATATTATATCTGGGAAATACACTACGTTTTTTTGAGATAATATTCTTAAATATATATATTGTAGGTTTGTGATAAGGTCGTGAGTAGTTAAAATTATAATTCTAATATTATTTTATGCATTTTTCCTAAGTAACAAATAAAAATAATTAATTTTCTAAAAATAAAATCTAGGGCTAATAAGACATTTCGTTCATTATTTGAGACGTTACGTGATGTATGGCGGAGTTTATGGTCGCGCTTTGTCTACATAGAGCAGGGAAATGATTTTAATTTATATAGATAAAAATTTAAAAAGATTTTATGTATAATTATTTCATAAATTGGAGATCAAAATCACCATTGCATTATCTATATATACATATAAATAATTTTATTTATTTAGATAAGATTATTTTACAGATTCTGTATAGCTTTAGAGGAGATGGACAGTAAAGACGTTCCTATGGCACTAGTCCTGGGCTGTGGTGCGTCACAGATGGTGAGACAGCGAGCCGAATATATCACTGTCAGACCGTCGCCTATTACAATCGCTGATAGAGAAAACCTAAGGTAAATTTACTTTGATAAAGATTTTTTTTTTATTAAGAGGTTATTGAAAATTCATATCACTGAATATTTATCCGTATTATAAATATAGTCGGAAAAGGCACAAATTTGAATGTGCGGTAGCGATGAGCCCGAACCGGCCAAGTGCTCCGGCTCTGATCATTAAGCCATATGTTCTCATCAAGTTACATCGAAATTTGTTTACGTTTATTTCTTTATATAAATAGATTTCTCACAAATTTATATTTGCATTAAATTGAATTGAATGAATGTTTACTTATTAATATTTTCTTTTCTTCGCTCTGGTACCAAAGCAAAAGCACGGCATTGAGATCTGCCCCTCAATATCCTCGAAAATTCGGCGGATAGTGGGGAACGGAATGTAAACACTAGGTTCCCTCTGCCTACCCTGTTATATGTGTTATATAGCGTAAACCTGAAGAAAATAAAAGATTTTTAATTTGACTCCATTGTTTCAGAGTGTCCGAAGTACGCTCAAACGTAACAAGTGACGGATTGCTTACAGTTCTTATATCTGTCATGGGAATTACCAAATCCCAATATATCTTGCCGCGAGCTCAAAGAGTTTTAAGTTCCGAAACAAGATTTTTGCCGTTGCCCAATTGTTATATTATCCTAGCGGTATTGTCTCGAGGCTCGTTAGTTGCACAAAAAGATACCCCCTGTCAGGAAACTTTGGAAGTCTCAATGGAAGGCTTTATTAGGGGGCCGTATGAAGTTTGTGCGTCGATATCTAGGTTCAAAGACAAGAGTGGCCCTATTTGTGTTGTACCACAATTACTAGAGATTGGATCTTTAGAAATTAAATCTGGTTTTAGGAATTTGAACACTGCTCTGATTGGTGTAGCGTTAGGTCTGATGGTAATAGTTGTTGGTTTAGTTTGGTTTGTCAGAAAAATGTTAAAGAAACCATCGGAGTTCCAGAATCATAGATGTTTTAGACCTGAACCCGTTCCCGAAGAGAATATTAGGGCCAGTTATGTTATGTTGACAGCTACTTCTAAGGTATGACTTGTTATTAGTTTTTAAAACGATATATTCAGTTTGTGAGCTTAAGGAAAAAAAGTTTTTTTTCATATGATGATACTTTCTAAATACGTATTAAAGGAGTTATTGCTGGCTGTCTAAGTAACTAGCTGACGTTCAAATATAAAATATTATTATTACTTTTCTATATTTTAAATATCCTATACAATACATTTTTTTATACATAGCACTGTTAATATGTACGTGTACGTGGTACATTATAATAGTAAAGTTGGTTCTACTTTAGAAACTAATGAACGGATTTAGATAAAACTTTACAGCTTTTACAACAGGATAACACATAGTCCACAATTTATGTGGAGTTTTTGTGTCTATAACAATAAATTTAAGGTCGCTAGTGTAGTATATGTTTTAAATTTCATATGTAACTTTTAAGTCGTTTTATTTTTGAATTGAAACTTCAAGCTATCATCTATGAATAAGCCTTTAGTCATTTTGTCATTAAATCTATGTGAAAAATGTGGAAAAGTTTTCTGTTTTAGTAAGAACGACTAAGTCACTTATAGCATAAGTAAGTACTTAATGTAATTTATTATTTTACTGTAATATATTTTGTTTAGTACATCGCTATTAAATAATAACTAACTATTTTGAAATTATTTTGCCTAGTCGATAAATGTTTTATATTCTATTTTCATTTTATTATTTAATTGATATATTGACATTATCATTTATGACGACGTCTTTAAGCAATGTGTAAAAATGCTCTGTTGAAATACTCAAAAAGTATATATATAAAATTTTATGTATTAAAAGAACTTTAGTTAATAAATACGTATTATATCCATATATTGATAGCCAAAATCGAGTGTATTGTTTCAAACTAACCAGCTATGAGAAATGAATAGGGTTGAGAGACGTATATCTTTTATTATTTTGCCATTTCCAATCAAAATATTTTATGACCGAGTTACTTTGTAGGTACCACACGATATTCGGCATTTCTTCTTCGAGTAAATAACCCTTAAATTACCTTTTTTTCATCATTTATCCTCATTTGCTTCTTTTGTTACAGTTTGAAAGATAACGAAAAGTCATATAAAAGACTTTTGTATTTTCTATCTTCTATATTTTTCATATTATGGTAAGGTAAGGTAAGGTTAGGATCTACAATCGTCGCGTTAGAGTTAGACGTTTTGCCACTGCGCCACGATCAATATTGTATTTTTATGCTTCATTATTTATATATAATTTTACTTTCTCATTTATTTATTGATAAACCCTGAATATATATATATATATATATATATATATATATATATATATATATATATATATATCATTTGATTGATTGACTTTAGTGGCTAACTTATTGATCTTTCACTTTTTTTTCTATTCATTCTTCTTTATAGTACACCTAAATGCTCAATACTAAGCCAATCTACTATACCATATTTTAAATTAGATTCACGTTGTATCTGTGTATATAGCGGGGTACACAGAGGGACCCTAGTGTTTAGACACTCACACATTTTAGCATTTTATTGAAACAAAAATTCATTGTTTTTTGTTAATAATTTATTAATTATCCTAAAGTATAAGTTTAATTAATTGTAATTAACATAATTATATAATTTCTTCTATGAAGATGTGTTGTATTAAATATTTGTACTAATATATTAACACGAGGCTCTTATATATATTTTTTAGAATCGTCAATCAAATATTGAAGATTAATTTATATAAGCGTATAATAAATAGCTGGCTTAAAGATAAGGGGCAAAAGGAAAAATCCACACTTTTGTATATATTTTTTGTTTATATAATAAATTATCATTTCGTTCACAAATTCTAGTGAATATTATTTTTTATAAGTATATCTACAGAATATAAGACAATATTATCCAAAACTAATTTTAATTAGTTGGAAAAATACAATATATATATGCAGACATTTTATAAGCAATAAATAAAACAATTTTGAAATTATTTTTATTTATTGCTCAATACTCATGTCAATAGAAAAAATTATCTTAAAGTTATGACTTTTATAGTAAACATTTAAATTTTATATGGAAATTATTTTTTTGTGTAACTTGGATGAATTTTAAGTGTAAAACACGCTTTTGATGGGTAAAACTATGAATTTACGTGTCTTTCCGCTATTGAATTAACAGATACCTAAATATTTGTATAATGTTTCATTTTTGAAGTGATTTGAACCTACAGTCCCTATGTACCAATGTGCCAAATAGTAGAAGAGAATAATTTATTTTCTTTACTACTTCGAACTACTGTCAATCCATTTAACGGCGATAAGCATAGAATTTAATGTACAACAATGCTGTAAAGAATGCTTTAAGTGATTTGTTATCGAACACAAAGTTGTCTTTAAAAGACGACCGATTTACTAAAGAGGTGCTTAAAAGGAATAAGTCATTTAAAACGTTTTTGTATTTGTACGTACTTTTCTAATTTGGATATGTTTCTACTTTTGGCGTTTCATATATCTTTTGTTGCGTCGCATGTTTAGTATAAAAGCTTATTTTTCATATTTAAATTATATATAAGCAAAACAAGTTTTATCAAATAGCACACTTAATAAATAAAATACATATCGTCGGCTTAGAATGTAAACGCAAATGAATTTTTAATTTAATGAGAATGAGATTCTCATTAAATCAAAGAAATAATTATGAATATATGTATATTATCAAAAGATTATTATAATTTCGAAAATTGATTTGTATTCTCTACTATATGAAAAAATGTAATAGAGAAATAGTATAAAAACCGATTTTATAATATTTTTTACTAAAGAAAACGGATTTAATAGATTTACACTCTAAGCCAACGATATATAAAAAATTATAAACATTTTAATTCATGTATATCTATATATTCAGTGTCATTGTTTGTTAAAGTTATTTCTATTATCTATGGAATATAGATTTCATGTAATTATTATACGCCATTTGTAAATTAAAGAACTTTGGTTCCGCTTTAATTAGTCAATAAACATTGTAAATATTAATTTATGAAATTCACACTTTTTTTTCTTAATAAAAAATTAACGCATAAAATTGTTTTATTTTTCGTTTCGCTTTAAGGAAAAATCAAAGTCAAACTTATTTGTCGAAATGTTCATGTAGTCACTGCAATAATTTTAAATGGGGTTTTTCATTGAAACTCAAGGAAATCATGGGGCCCATAAAAGATTTTGTCAATTATTTTTTTACTAGTTAAATATAATTTTATAAGTAACACGCCGTCGTGGCGCAGGGGCAGGCAAGGGTTGGTTGTGAGTTCGATCCACACTCGAGGAATGGATTATTGTGTAATAATATTTTCATTTTCTCGTTTTGGCACCAAGATAAAAGCACGGCGTTAAGTTCTGCCACTCATCAGAAATATTTTGAAAAAATCGGCGGAAAGTGGGGAGCGGACTGTCACTAGTGGACTACTAATACTACTAACTAGGTCCTTTTGCCTACCCTGCTATATGTGGGATACAGTGTAAAGGTAATTTAAATAATTTTATATAAATTGTATAGCTATCATGAGATACTTTTTAGAAGTATCTCATGATATTATATTATTTTTACCGATTGGTCTAACATCATGGTACGCTTAATAGCCAATAACTCAGACTAAAAACCAAAATTCTCGAATTCTCGAAGCACTGCGTGTTGAATGACGGAATTCAACGCCGCGCTTTGAATTACCAAACACAATTAGCGTTACCAGAGCCACAAAATGAAAATATAAAATATTTCGCTCCTCAAGTGGGAATCAAACTCCGAGCTCGTATTTTTATATTTAATTATCTTTTATATTTTTTATTTGAAGAGAAATATTTGTACGATAAAAATAAATTTGATTAATAAAAAAAAACCATTGGTTTCTATTGAAAGCGAATAAAGTATAAAATAATAATTACACGGGTCAAGGCGTATGCAAAATTCGGCATTTACAATGTCAGGGTCAATGGAGATGCAAATTGTTTGTAAAACTGTATCTTATTTAGCTCGTAACAAAGTTTAGGAAAGAATATTAAACGAAATTAAAGTATTATTACGTAATGATGAGGTAAAAAATTTGTCTTTTTTTTAATTTACGTTGAATCCTACTATAGTAGGATTCGAAGGGCGCCAGGGAGGGAGGGAGGTAGTCAGGTAACCTGGTGCTAAGATACTCCCGAATCCTACTTATAGTGAAAGAAAATAATTAGGACAATTGTGGGATATCGTTTAATAATTTAATATTTACCTTAAATTGTTATATTTTATGATTTTCCACTTTGAAAAGCCATTAATTTTAGAATGAAGAAGCATAATATTAACGATAATTATTCTACAATATTTTGTGTATTTTAGTTAGTTAGAAATTATGTATATATTACTTAAAATAATTTTTTATCTTAATATAATGTGAGCAAAAATCCCTTTCATGAACTCTAGGTCACTTAAGTAATGGGTTTCCCCAAAACAATCATACATTTTATAGGTGCGCCTGCGCATTTACATAAATATATAGATCATAATAATTATATTCAGTTGTTACAAGATCGCCATGGCGGGCAGACGTGCGTTAATTTTGTCAATTTTCCTTGTATTTTTTTCGTTATGTCACTGTAAAGTGTTCACACGGTGTCAGTTGACGAGGGAGCTGTTGAAAAATAGTTTCACAAAGACTTTCCTTAGCAACTGTGAGTTACTATTGAATTTGTGGTTATAGTGTTCATCATTCTATTGTGTTTAATATCGTAGTATTAGTATGCGTGAATGCCAAATATACATTGTTTTGATATAGCCTCCATTGATAAAATGTTCGTGACTGAATCCACTTTTTGTATTATTTACATATTCAATGAGGAAAATTTTTTTTTTTTTTAAAAACCTATAAAACAGCGATATTTGAACTCTTAGAAACTGAAAGAGACGATTTTTGTCTGACCTGTATCTAAAAAATAATACAATCTTTTTACAAATGCAAGATACTGGTAGTATTAAATACATAACTTTGTAGTTTAATGTACAACGTTATTGTATTATTGTATTAGCTCACTATTGTGACGCGGTTGGGAAGTGCCTTTTTAAAGAAGATTATTTGAAAAAGCGATAATTATATATTTTATGTACGTGTTTGTCCGGCCTAGCGAGCGTAGGATTGGGTTCCAAAGTGGATCTTAAAATGAATTGTATATAATTATATACATAGAGTAAAGGAAAAAAAAATTAACTTGCTTTTATCATATACTAAAAATATATGAGCCCACACTGTAGTGGTTTACCAGTAAACTTTGAATCAGCTTCACGCTGTATCCTGTATACAGCAGATTAAGCAGACGGAACCTAGTGTTGAGACACTCTGTTCCCCACTTTCTGTCGATATCTGGAGGCATTACGTGTTGAGTGGCGGAACTCAACGCCGAGCGAAGAAATGAAAATATAAATTTAAATAAATATTTTATAACCCCACAACAAGTTGGTTTTACAGTCACACTTTGCGCCACGACTCTGCGCCACGACTAGCCTCTGACTTTGAAGAATTCCCCTATTCAAGTCTTAGATCCAACATGAGACCAGTTTAATTACACCATATTGTTATAGTATTGTCACCTACGCTACGTATAACTGCCATACAATTGTGTGTCGTGCAGATGCAAATATTACAAGAGAGTCAAATGCGGTTTCTTAGATTTGATTAAATAGTCATAAAACTACCGTTCTGCGCTCGGTTCTCTCTGGATACCTCGCCAGGGATGCAAAAAAAAAGTTAAGCAAGAAAAAATAGTCGACCTAAGAAAAAAAATACTTTAAAAAGTAAAAAAATATAATTTAAAACGGAGGATACAATCACTTATCAATCTATATTTTCTGTTTTATCTGTAAAATTTGTTGTCTAAAGATGAAGAACATAAAATAGTTATCAAATAACTAATAGTCTGTTATTATCTTTATATATAGTCGTGGTTTACCGTAAGTGTGTGTATGTACTTATATAATATACCTATAAATTAATGTAGTGACTTCTTACTTCTTCATTTTCATCCTATTAATCTTTTGTATGGGTAATTTAGAGACATTCTATACTTGTAGAGAACATAGAAACAAATCCATTAATACACTTCCGTCCGGCATTGCGTGTAAAGTGGCGGAACTCAACGCCGCGCTTTGCCATGTTACGAGCGCAGGGAAATGAGAGTAATATATTATTACATCATCAAAATTAAGTTATCGTGGTGTAGTGGGATTGTGTCTGGCGCGATTGCTATAATTTCGATTCGAGGGAAAAAAATGTTTTCAATTCTCCGCTCTGGTACGACAAATTCACTCAACACGTAATATCTTTAGTGCAATCGGAAAACGGAGAATAATGTGAAGAATTTTAAAACTGGGTTATCCAGGATAAATTGTTAAGATGTTTTACAGTTCTTAAATTATATTCTTAATATCATGAATGGTTCTTGGGATGAATGTAATTCCTTAGCGAGTTGAAATGTGAATCTAGCTTGATACCATTTCCGTATTTAAATTAGTTCTTGTTTATTAAGTAGTTAGAACTAGGTGTTATCTATTTATTGTATTCTATTTTTAACTTAAACTTATTTGGGCTTAAACTTATTTTGTATATAGTCGATGCATCTCTCTTAAATAATAGGTAAGTGAGAGTTAAGAGATATGATTAAAAAATATGGAAAATATAGAGCCGTGTGGCTCTACCATTTTAGGTTTTACCATTTACACAGTTCGATATTGTGTCAATTTAGATGAAGATTAATAATATTTATGACTTATTTTAATTATTTATTTTAATTGTTATTTTTATTATATTATTTAATATGTAAACTTCGAGATTGGCTTTATGTTCAAAAGTAGTCTAATATATTTAATAAAAAAATATAGAACATCGTTAATTGAAAAAAGATCGGTAATTTGGCTAAAATAAACAGTTTAGAATAAAAATATTTTCTTATAAATAATTATGTAACTTATACTACTACATTTAGTAATGTTTGCTTAATATCATCAAAATGTTTGGCCGGATACAAATATTTAAATATGTGTTTAATATTAGAGTGCCTTATGTTTGTTCTTGATAAAATACTTATATAGGTACATACATTATCATCTTCACGCTGTATCCCTCACACAGCAGGGTAGGCAGAGGGGAGCTAGTGTTAAGACACTCCGTTCTCCACTTTCTGCCGAATTCTGGAGGCATTGCGTGTTGAGTGGCGGAACTCAACGCGCTTTCCCTCAAGACCAGAGCGAAGAAATGAAAACATGAACGTAAATAAATATTTCATATCCTCGAGTGGGGATCGAACCTTCAACCAGTCGTTTTTACAGTCACAGTTTGTGCCCCTGCGCCACGACCGGCCTCAGCTACAAACATGACATTAGAAAACTAGTCGTAGCGCAGCGGGACGAAGTGTGACTGTAAAACCGACAGGTTGTGGGTTCGACCCCCACTCGAGAAGATTAAATATTTACTTAAATTTATATTTTCATTTTTTCGGTCTGGTGTCGAGGCCTAAGCGCGGCGTTGAGTTCTGCCACTCAACACGCAATGCCTCTAGAATTCGGCAGAAAGTGGGGAACGGAGTGTCTAAAACACTTGGTTCCCTCTGCCTACCCTGATGTGTGCGGGATACAGAGTGAAACTGATTTACTTGTTTTTACTTTACGAAAACTTTAGTATGTATGGGGAAAGAGTGTATAAAGCCAAAGATGAAGTGTCATTTTTTATAAAAAATTAGTAATTTATTACATTAATATTAAATATAATATTTTAAATTAATCAAATAAACTTTCTTTGACATAATTTGCATTTGGCAGGACAGAACTTTTGTCTAAAATAATAAGTTTTTCTGAGGCAACAGTACACATATTTTACGTCGTCAGTCACTCAGTCCTCAGTCGTCAGTGAGTTTTCTAGTATATACCATATATATTTTTTTCTAGGGGTGTGCTTAGTAGAACAGGAGAGCGATAAAAACACGGCGGCGCACGTAGTTAAGACGTCGCGGAAACAGTATTATGGATTATTCCAAGTAAGATATTAAAACTGATAACCCTATAACATCAGAATAATTATATTGATTATATAATAATGAAATTATTAATTATAATTAAGCAGGTTAACGCTTATTTCTGCATGGTTGGGAAACTTAGTCTAAGAGTTCCCCACTTTCGCCCAAATTTTCTTTATTGGAATACCGGAACCCGGAGGCCAAGTGTTAAGACACTCTGCTCCCTAATACATTTCCGTTCCTAATTTGTCGCTGAATTCTCGTGGTATTGCTATTATAGA
This sequence comes from Heliconius congener, assembly GCA_018230605.1. Taxonomy (NCBI): domain Eukaryota; kingdom Metazoa; phylum Arthropoda; class Insecta; order Lepidoptera; family Nymphalidae; genus Heliconius; species Heliconius congener. Next base: position 6,892 of record DWAO01000170.1, on the reverse strand, counting down.
AATTCACCAGTGGAATATAAAAAACGTATCCTTCAAAGTTTATATTTCAATATGCAATGTCTCAAAAATAAGGCGATATCTCGAAAACGGAGAGTCTTAACACTACGGTCCCTCTGTGAACGCTGGTATATATGGGATAATTTAAAGAAATGAAAGCACACCGGGATTTCCATTTTTAAATCTTATTTCCGGATACAAAACTACACTATAGTATTGTCGTACTTTATAAAATGCAAAATTGATCGAAAGTATTCTCATTCCAGATAGGAAGTGAGTGGTGTAAGGAAGGTCGTAAAGGCGGCAAGTGTAACATTACGTGTGAAGGTAAGCGTTTCTTATTTAAATATGAAGACATTTTTTTTATAAATAATTTTATTTTATTTTCCAATATAAATTTACTGAAATACCTAGTATAGGAGGAATAAGATTTTTTTAGTTTCATACATGTCCCGCATATATTAGGTAGAGGAAACCTAGTGTAAGATATTGAGTTCCCCACGCATCGCCATATTTTTGTGACATTTTGTGGTGAATGGCGAAACTCGACCCTGCGCCTTGTAATAAGCGGATAAGAAAATGTTTAATGTAAAAAAAAACAAAAAAGAGTTATTTCTACATTTATATTTAAAATATTTTAATTTCTCCGGTCCGGTTGGACATTGGGTTTTGAAGATATCAAAGAGGCGGAGAAAATCTAGTCCTCATGATGTATACTAAGAAATGAGGGAATGTATAAATAAGTATCATTTGTTTGTAGCAGCTTTATGTATTTTCATTCGTTCTCCATTGTTATCTTAGGTACTTAACAATGCTAATTATGAAATAAGTAATGCTTATTGTAGAATTCTTAAGTGTCTTTATTGCTTCATGCAAATGGAAGCTTAAAATTGTTTAGTTATTTTGAAATTGTATGTTATGTAAATTTAATATATTAAGTTTTAATTCAGTTTCACACTGTATCCTGCACACGGCAGAGGGAACCTAGTGTTAAGATATTCCGTTCCTCACTTTCCGCTGAATTCTGGAGGTGTTGCGTGTTGAGTGGTGGAACTCAACGACGCCCTTTGCCTTGACACCAGAGCGAAAGAATAGAAATATAAATTTAAATATATTTTTTTCTCTAATTAAAACAAAGCCGCCATGGCGTAGCGGCGCAACATCTTACCGTAAACGCGGTAGTTGTGGGACATTTTCCCGGGAGAAGTACTAATTTAAATTTTCTCGATCTGATAACAAGACATTGAGCTCCGCTACTCAACACAGAAAGTTTCGAAGATTCCCTGTATTCCTATGTCTTTGTCTTTTGCAAACTATCCAGTAGTTAATGAGATAGTGCTTGAGTAGCACGATCAACCAAATACTATCTTCATCTTAAAAATATTATTTGATGATAAAACAAGAAGATGATGTAGGTCAACGGTGTTCCCGGGTGTGGTAAGATAACATAGCTAGTGGAACAATTTGACTTAGTTGGGAATACAGTCGTCACGAGTACGACGGAATCAGTCAGCGAACTTCGATAGAGGCTCTCGGAATGTATAGAGAATTTGGTTTAAAATAAAACCCGCACTATGGCTTCAGTGCTGGTAAACGGAGCACGATGAGAATCAGACAAGTGTAACCGCTTGATAGTCGACAAAGCTTTAATCAATCGCTTTGGAACGATAGTGATGGCAGGCAGAATCTCCGGAGCCGAGGAAATTCTTATTTAATTTATTAAAATAACGTACATATAAAATTATATTTTTTTATAGCAATAATGTAATTAATATGATAAGAAAATAAGATTTATTATATAATAAGGCAAAAAAGGATACGGATCATAAGACTGTAGTGGTAACTAATAAAAAAAACATACTAATTAAGGTTTGGCTTAATATTTTTATTCAAAAAATTATAATATATTTCAGCGCTTTTAGACGAAGACATTAAGGACGACTGCGCGTGCGCATCACAAATATTTGAGGAAGAAGGTTTTAAGTACTGGACGAAATGGGAAGCAAGATGTAAAGGCCAAAGATTACCCGACATACAAAAGTACGTATAATTGGATATAATCTAATTGATCAAAATGTTAATTTAACTTTGATAACAACCTATACGATTTCTAAATTTCGGCGGTAGCTCATCTTTTTATATGGAATCTCAGCATTTTTATTAAATTTGTAACTGGCGCTTACCAACTACATGAACTAATCATTACATGAACCTAATATATAAAATAATATTATAAAAGTGAAAGCTTGTGAGGCTTGTGAGTTGGATGTTTGTTCTACTTTTACGCAAAAAATACTGAACTGACTTAGTTTCTACATCAAATTAACACATAGGCAATTTATGTAAAAATATATAATTTGGCTATAATATAATAAAAATTAACACATAGACAATTTATGTATAAATATATAATTTGGCTATAATATAAAAATAAGTTTAAGCAGGCGAAGCCGCGGATGGGATAAAAAAATAAAAGTGTATGTATTGCTTTCAGATGTCCAGATTGGCAGTATCCAACGCGGGCTTCACCCGACCGCTTTAGAAGAACGACAAGGGACAGGAGATCAACTGTAAGGCTGATCACAGAACCATATTACATTTTCTTGAAACAGAGGATAAATGAACTTAAGCCTTAGAAGTTAGTATTAAGATTTTATTTAGTTAATAAATGTTAAAAAAAATAATTTGTGTGTTACTTAAATGCCTTCTACTTTTTTCTCCTATTTATCAGCTGTATCATTGCAGATTTGATTTAAGTATCTATTTTCTATAGAAAATATTAAAAACAATTAAAAATACTATAATGACTTCTTTTATAGTATTCAATAGTTGAGTAAAGTACCCTATCCATAAACTTTTAATTAAAATCGAAGAATAATTTATAATTTTCTATTAAATTACATGGAAGCACAAATTTTATATTTTTCTGAGATATTAACTTCGTTTTTATCTGTAGGGTCAGATAGACCATATGTTTTTATTTATTGTTTTCTTTTCATTACCTTATAATAGACTACTATTAAGAACCCGTTTTGTAAAATTAATTACTCCATTTTTAACCGACTTCAATATAAGGAGGAGGTTCTAAATTCGACTGTATTTTTTTTAACAATAACAATATAGTGTCAAAACAGATATTGAGTAAATAAGTCTTATATATTTATCCACATAGGCAATGGCGCAAGCGTGTGATTGTAAAGGTGACAGGTTGTGAGTTAAATTCTCACTCAAAGAAATGAAATATTTAAGATTTTTATTTTCTTTGCTCTGATGACCAGGCAAAGCGCGGCGTTGAGGTCTGCCATTCAAGAAGCAATGCCTCCAGAATCCGGCGGAAAGTGAGGAATGAAGTGTTTTAACACTAGGTTCCCTTTACCCTTCCTGTTCCATGCAGTGGAAAAAATTGGAAATAATGCTTCTGTTATAGAGCTTAGTGCTCTAGATAATTTCTCCAAATACTCATAAGACCTAAAAAGCCATACTTGTTCTAATTTCCATATTTTTTGCAATCGAATAGAAAACAAGCCACGACAATATACTTACTTTAAATAACTATAAACATAATTAAAATCATTATAACATATAATCAAACGCCATAATTACCCATAGATCTCCAATGGAAGTTTGTTAAGTGATTCACTTCACAAAGCGATGCCTCCATTCCTTTATTAAATCCGTAAACTACACGCTCTTATGACTCCATTGCAAATTGTTCAAAGCATATTGAAAAATTCCTTTGAAACTTGCAATTTTATTTCAGATAATAAAGGCTTGTTATGTAAGAATGCGATTATATTTTTTTTATGACGGATTTTTTATTGTATTATATTCGTGTTTGTATGGGATCATACATTGTGCTAGAGCACTTTTTGTAATTGACGATATTACGCATACATTTTTAGTTAACCCAATTTATACGTTTTGCTTTTGTGATTGTAAAATAATAAAGTTACAAAAAAGAAATTAAATAAATAAAAGGATGACAATAATTAATACAATACTAATATTACATTATAACAAATGTTAAGTGCGAGTCGGATTGAGGCATCCGTCCGTTCAAGGGGAAGGATAATTCATATATAAACTACAATTTTAAGTTTGTAATGTTTTTAGGGTACGCTTTTAAGAAAAAAAGGAACCCTTATAAGATTACTTTGTTGTCCGTCTTTCTATCTGTCTGTCTGCCTGCCTGCCTGTCAAGTGCTTTTGCAAACCAAACAGGTAGATTTACGACGCCATGATTTCCTTAAAAAAAGTTATTTTTACATTTACTCAAAACAAAAAGATATAGTACTTTATGAAAAAAACTGAAACCTATACGTTTGTAGTTGAATCCTAAAAAAATAAAAAATAGTTTGGTCCGCTAGTTCAAGTGAGGTATCAATTGAAAAGGCTCAGAGTAAGCTAAGCCTGAATTTCAGAAAAAGCTCAAGACCTCCAATTTTAATACAGGACCGACTTGTCCGGTTTTTTTATGTATTATCTTTAAATTTTCATTTTTCGGTTTTTTTCGGATATTTTCCTTTCTTTTTGTAATTGTAGTTTTCACTTCGTGCCAAATTTTATAATTGTAGATACAGGACGTTATATCATTAATAATGATCATTAAATCGCATAGATGATAGAAGACGTCAAAACAAAAAGCTTATAACGCGATATGACTGTGTACAGCGAGATTGTCGTGAGGACGCGTTCGTGTACAGATTATTTATTAATTAAATATAACGATACCAACCGTATTGAGTAAATACAACGTATATTTATAATTTATTTAGCTTTACACACGCGTGATACTATAAACAGAGAGAATCTAGTGCTGAGACACTGTGAACAGCATTTCCTGATAAAATTCGATCCATTACGAGTCAAGTGGCGTAACCTAACATCTCACTATCTAAAAATCCATGTAATCAAATAAAAGAAAATGCAATCGAATTGATAACCTCTTCACTTTTTTTACAGAATTCGGTTAAAAATCACAAATATTACAAATATTTTATATATATTATTATAATAAAGCAAATATTTTTATATAATATATTAATAACACAAATATTTTTTGCCTGAAATAGTGACGAGTCATAATTTGTTCATCATAAATACGACGCAAAAATAAATTTGAAAATTTGATTAACGCCAAGAAGAAGCCGCCAGCAGAATGTCCAGCAGAAGCCCAATATTTACCTTAAAGTAAATTCGTCTATGTAAATATTATTTTATATATTTAATTTTCAGGAGAACCATTAAATCTTGGAAAATTTAGATGTAGGTGAAATCATGCGAGGTCACGTCCGTCAGTACGGTTTGTTTAATAAAATGTATTATGATTTTAAGCGAGTTTATAAGAGGTGGTTACGATTACGTGTTTTTTTAAAAAAAATAAGAAAATTAAAGATTTTAGAAAATTAAAGAAAAACTAAGGATATGTTTTTTATATGAAAACGATACTTAGTAGTTTTAAATAATTTTTAGATCAGCTGCTTTGATTTTTAACGAGTTTTTATTAGGCCATTTATAATTTTAATATTTATGAAATTTGGCAAATAAATGATCCGACAGTACACGGAGGTCGAAGTTGGAAATAAATTAAGCCCTGGGATGCCTATTAGTCGAACCGCAGACCTTTTGCCCGTTAGATAAATAAACTCTGTTTATTTTTATTTTTTTTTCTACTTGCTACAGTCTTTATATTTATTTTAAAAGTAATAATTAATCAGCTTTTTTTTGTAATTTATTTTTTTTATCCTTAAACACATCTCAGTTTTATAGTTTTATACAACTAAAATGTCTTTACAGTAACATGTAAACGTGACACAGCAATGTCTGATGCTTATTTATTCAGTAATCCCTTACGCAGCTTTCAAGTTTGCTGTTTTGTGGTTACACCTACTGTTAATTTCTACGGGTAATAATATTTTTGTATTTAAATTTTGTTTGTTCATAAAAAAAATAATTAAATATCAGTATTTTTTAGATTATTCTTAAAAATTTTTTCTATTTATTTGGCCTTATCCTGTATCCTGCATATAGCAGAGTGTGCAGAGGGAACCTGGAATCCTCCAATATTCCTTTTCCCATTTAGACAATTTCGTTTTCCAGTTTTTGCCGAATTCTTAAGGCATTGTATTGAGAGGCGGAACTCAACGCCATGCTTTATTTACCTTTAAGAAATTAATATTTCAGAAAATATTTCAATTCCTTGAGTAGGAACCGCACCATAACCGTAGGGTTTAACATTCGCACGCGTGTACCCCTGTGCCATGACGGCCTAATTTTTTAATTATGTAGGATGATTAATAGAAGACAATAGACATTATTACCGTCTCAGTTTTTTACTTCTGGAAAGATACTGTGTGAGTAATGTAGTAGAAAAGTATTGTGGAATTCAATGTGGCACTTCATCATTATTGAAATTTTTACATTTTAATTATTACGTATTTTCTATTTAGATACAAATAATAAATAACAATATTTATATAAATTTATATTACTTTACAAAGATGACCATGACCATGACCATGGTACAGAGGCATAAGATTCCAAGCCTGGGGAATAAAAAAAATGATATTTTGGTTCCCTTTATCATCATGCTATTTACAGGACGTTTCATGTATAACTTTATTTATAGTGATGAATAGCGACCCGCTCGCGGCTTCGCCCGCTTAAACTACAGAATTCTTTACATAACACACTGAATTATGTTCTTGTTTTGATATACCTTTAATGTATGTTTGCAATGCAATTAAGATTTTTAGAAAGCTAGCTAAAACCTTACATCGCATTTTCTTACCTCCCATAAGAATCTTCAATTGAATGTTTGAAATAAAAACACGACTTATGGATACTTACAATAAAATCCTAACCCATCGGTGTCTGTACATGGAAGATATTACAA
>DWAO01000169.1:0-31427 GCA_018230605.1 Heliconius congener | reverse complement strand
ATTTCCATTTCTTCGCTCTGGTGTCGAGGCTAAGCGCGGCGTTGAGATCTGCCACACAACACGCAATGCCGTACGACAGCATATCACATGCCCCGCCCTATCCCTAACACGCCTATCACATAACACGCCCTACACGACAGCATATCACATGCAATCGTCGCCTTAACAAGGCACACAAAAGGATGCATCTACTACACTGACGCCGAAGAAGACGCTATCGGTAGGACGAGCCAATAGATTTATTACGAAAACAACTAACTGCGCCGCAATCAACATAAAAAACGGCCAAAAAACTCGGATTTGACAAAAGCAGACCATTATAAACCATATTAACGTCCACTTCACATGTTAAAAAGAAAAAAATGACATTTTTAATAATCAATTAAGAACAAAAAAGGCACGGACAACCGAAGTCTGTGGCGCGTAACAAGACTAGACATTTAGAGTAGACTTTTGAAGTCGTTTTTTTTTTAAATACTTTTATTTAAGCTACAACACTCATAAACAGTCTTTCCTAATCGTTGGAAAAGAAACCACCCTATAGGATTCTAATTTATATTTTAAATCTTTATTTGTTATAGATTTCTTCACAGTTTCTGAGATACATTTGTTTTCTTTTTTTTTACCAAAAAATAATTTCGGCGATGTTTCTCTTTTACCCTCAAACCAGCATAACTACAAGGGTTTCGAAAGCCCACAAGCTACTCCCCCTAAAACATGAGTATTAGTTAAAAGTCGCACTCAAGATATAATCACCGCACGGTCTCCATACAAGCCGAACTTCTGCTATTAACATATCAATATGAACTCCTTCACGCGTTCGGTTGTGGTCCAAGTTAGAAACTGTTGTTAGACACTACTAGGCTAGTTTTAAATTTCTTCTTTTTTTAAGGTTTCACGCGGTATCCCGCTTATAGCATAGGATAGGTACCTAGTGGTGAGACACTACGTTCCCTATCTACCCTTTCGAGACATTGCATTGCGGCGGGTATCGAGCCCACAACCGTCGCGTTTATAGTCAGACGCTGTTATGGGCGGGATGAAAGAAACAAAATTATTTTTCTCGTTTACACAAAACGTGCCGTTGAGTCACTTAACTCAATTCTTGAATATTGCGATGTAGGTGGGTTCATCAATAAGCGTATAACTTGTTCCGCAACCAAACAGTATGGATATCTGCATTTGACGTTAGACCTGTATTTAGCATATTTGGTTATCGCCTCAGATTTTAGACCAGAATATTAATGTCTTTCACACCGTTGCCGTGAAATTTCAGTACCTGTAACACTTAATATATAACGATTACACTAACGGGCTCTACCTACCTCTATCTATAGCCCTGTGTGTAAAATAACCTTGAATTTGCTATAAATGTTATCTTTTATTTAGATCAAGCGCTGACATCCAATGTATTTGTTTTGTATGTGCAGTAATCAGATAACTAATATACATACATTTAAAAATGGTAAATATGTAACTTTAAAAAGTATTTTAAAGACTCCAAAAAAACAGTTTCATGATTTTCCCCCATTGCAGAGTTAAAAGAATTTAGTGTTAATTCACTTTGTTCTCCGCATACAGGCCATTTTTCGAGGCATTGCCAATTTTTCCCCCAGTGCGAATCAAACGCAACAACCGTTGCTCTTACATTCAGACGTTAACTTACTTATAAATCTATAAATATGATAATGTATCTTTAAAAAAAATTCAAGATGCTTGGTATTATATTTTTTATCCATAAATTATTTTGCTTACTCTGGTCTAATTAAACAAATAATGTAGTCGAGTTTTACCACCTATCATCAAATGCGGGCAGAAAATGAAAAATAAATTGATTTATCATTTTCTCTCTATTCATGTATAATAGAGACACATATAAACTCAACTCAGCGATAAAGTCAACTCAAAGTTATATATGAGCTCAACTCCGAACTCGAAACTCAGAAACAGGTAAACAATCAATACCCAGACCTTCGTGCTCAATAAACAAATATTCGTAGATAGCGTCGTATTTTCAAATGTAGGCTACCAATTGGGTAGGGTAGGTTAGGAAACCAATATGCCTGTCAAATTCGATTAAATCATGCCCAGCTCATATCACTGTTGATCGTCGGTGGTTGTGGTTCGCTCTTGGGGCTATTTTTAGCCTCACACGTTAGTAGCAGGTTATACCAGATTATGCTTAAATAATTTTTTATAGAGTTAACACATTTCTTATATTTATTTAAATTTATATTTTTATTTCTTCGCTCTGGTGTCGGGGCCACTTTCCGCCGATTTCCGGAGGAATTACGTACTGTGTGAGTGAGTTCCGTGTTTGAATGGGAATCGAACCCACAGCCCGTTACACGCTTGTGCACTTGCGCCTTGCACTGGCCTCCATACAGATACATATATTATTCATACTTTTAATTAATTATATCTATTATTGAAATAAATGATCTGAAAATAACTAGATACTTATTGACTACGTTGGAATTTCTAGCCAATTTTAAATAATATATTGATTTTTCCAAGTATATTATTTTTTATGGACGATATATTAGATAGAATAAATTGAAGTGTATGGAAAATATGGTGGTAATTGAACTCTTAAATTTGAGTCGGATGCAGGAGGCGAATGCAATATTACTTGAGATGAGACGGTGCGTATTGTGAGGAGGTGCCCCACTCTGGAGCCCAAGTCAATGATGGCCAGGACCCTTACTCCGCTATTGGAAGTTTTTTAGCTTGTACTCTTTAATTATATGTCTGTCTGTATGTGTAAAAAAAATAAAAATACATATTTAACATATATGCTTTAATCCAATTTATGCTGATTACACATCATGAGCATTATTTACGTAATATCAAAGTCACATTTGGAATTATCGAACAATTTACAACCTTATTACATTATTAAGAGGAGATATTTTACAATGAACGAGAAATGGTATTTTATCAACCTGTAAAATATGAACATATAAGTCGTAATAAATTAGAAATTAATGTTTTTCAAATATTATTGAAACAATACGATTCTATTTTTCAAATAATATTGTAAAATAAATAATTGAATTAATGAAGGTAATTTTATAAATTACTACAAAAAATAAATTTTATGAAAATATTACGCTTTATTTTACAAGTTGATAAATGTATTATAAACATGATTTTTATACAAAATTTTAATGAAACCGTTGAGCACGCATTCATACGAAAAACTGAAAAGAAATATTTTTATTCAATTAATTGTATATTAATTAATGTATAATTTAATTTCAAAAGTTTAATTAACATTTACTTTCTTTTAATTTAGTTTTACTTTTAAGAAATATTGACAAAATGGTTTGAACATTCGTGTTCCTATAATCTATATGACAAGCTCTTGAGTTTTTAAACAAACATTAACTTTTTATATAACAACAACGTATTCTATAAGCAACACAACTGGCATGGTTTTTTATTCATTAATTACATTAAAAACATGATTTTTACATGAAAAAGTCAAAATACAATTATTTCTTATTATTTCCTTACTCTATAAAATAGCAAAAATTAAAAATGTCTTAATCAGTCTACGGTAACACATACCTCCTACGTATCAGGGTTTAATAATTATATTATTAGCAAATAAACATAGTCAATGTGAATTTATTTCAGCTAAATCATTTTATAATTCTATAATTTACATCTAAAAGTTCGTTTTATTTAAGATTAGATTTTGGCAATATCTTAATTGATATTTATTCTCAAAATGGCGTAAAATTATAAGGCACGGTTTGAATATTTCACTAAATTTACTTTTAATGTAGAAGGACGTAACGTAGCTACTATGTTATTCTATTTAACGTTAATTTAACTTAAATGTACCAAAAACAAATATAAAAAAATGATCTACTTTGGCACCTTTAACATTATTAAGGTTAATCTAAATGAAAATTAGATTCATTTATTGTTCATAAACGAATAAATTCAATAATGATATGTTTGTAATAATTGGAGGGTTTTCAAAATGAAAATGGGGTGATGGGGACAAACAAAAATAAAACAAAATAATATAATATATTAGATTTTTTTATTTAAATTCGAAATGTAACAGTAAATATTTTTCCATCTGTAAATATAATCGTATTCTCATTGGATGGATTTTGTGAATTTCGAAAATGTATCCAACAATCTTTTTTTAAAGACAAATCAGTCAGATTAGTTTATTTAATTTGAATGTTACAAAACGATTTGAAGAAAAAAAATAATAATTAAAAATAAAATAAAAATAAAAGTAGCTTAAAATTAAAATATGAGACATAAAAACTTTGGTATCTGTTATAACCGATTAAATTTTGTAGTAAAAGGCTTTGTAATACAAAATTACAGTAACTATGTACAATTAAAGTAAGCAGAGATTTAAATTAATAATAATTAATAGAACTTATTATTATTGTCAGTTGAGTATTATATTGTTTATTTACATAATGAAATGCAACATAAAACAGTCACTATTATATTACAGACTCATAAATTTACTAAATAAATCAACATAAAATTTGTAATTCAATTGATTTCAATTATTATATTGAATTATATTAACCGTGATTCATAGTTTCAGAAAAAGACTTGTGGCATTATTTTGTTTAGAGAGAATTATTAAGAATCATTTATATTTAAAAAATAGGTATATCTTTGAGACGTTTTCTCATAACGCAGTAACAATAATTGCTAATCAAATACATATACTTTGAGAAAACTTAATCATACAAACGTTAGGGTAAATTTAAAATTTTCCCATAAAACTCCATAATCGATACAATCGAATACTTAACAAACAATTAGTAAAACTAACCAAAAGAGATCCGTCGCGGGAATCATTGGATTTGTTTGTTCCTCAACATTTCTTTCATTTCAAATGAAATTATTAATAGAAGAGAGTCTGGACGTATTACCTAACAACAAAATTATTGATAATTCAGTCAAACAATTACTACAACCAGACATTTTTTTTACCCATTAATCATGATTTGGGCACAAAATCTTATATTAAGTATTCTATCTAACTTCTGGACACTTAACATTCTCGAAAGTTCGATCATCATTGTATCACAATCAATGAAAAATTGTTAAAACTATCTAATATTTACTAGTCCGCATCTATTTACAATAGACATTACGTGTTCGTCATTTTGACACTTTGCTTACGTCACTTTGACACTTCGTTTAACACTTCACCTCCGTCTTTCACTTAAAGTCACATACACTTAAACACTCTATAGTTATTTATTATTTGAATAGTTTTTTTATTTCTTGTAATATTTAAACGACGTGCGTTTCGCTGCGCTTGTTATACGATTCATCTATAGTAACATTTTGCCTTTTGTTCTCCTTTTTAATGGTACCATATTGGGGTACGTCTGAAGTTAAATTCTGAACTGTGAGTATTTGACTGGAGTTCTGAGGGGTGCTTGAAGATATCGGGCTCCCGTACTGATACTTGTGTCTAGAGGGATCTTTGAGAATTGACTGTGGCTGTTTGATGGCTGGCGTTTGGTTCATTGGTGGGTGCTGAAAAGAATACTGTATTATAACAACTAATATAGCTTATGCATCAAAATAAAACACTATAATTTATATAATTTATATAGACATTTCGTATAATATGGCTATAATATTAAAATAATAAGTTTAAGCAGGCGAAGCCTTCGATGGGTCGCTAGTATAAAATATAATTTTTGCATACATAATTCATAATAACATAATACCTGATTGCAATTCCCCTGGTGCAGCACCGTGACGTCAGGCGGCGGGACGGCCATTTTGTCGAATCTCTGCCGTCTCAGCGTGCCCCCCGCGGACTGCCGGTCTAGACCTGAGCGAATTGTAAAATTGTCTAGATTATCTTTTCATATAGGAGATGTAAACAAAATATAAAAAATCTTGTGACGGACGAGATAAGCTCCAGTATACGTATAAAATAAAATCTATTTTAGTATTTAGCAAATTAAAAACGCAATGTCTCAAAAACTGAGCTGGGCGTCAGGAACTGATTGCCTTAACACTATTTTCCCTCTTTTTATCCTGCTATGTGTGGGATACAGCGTGAAGATAGAAAAAAATTTAGAACGAATAACTTACCATCCAACCCCATGTTCAGTGGCGGGCTTGCCATATGCGAGGGCGACGGTGGTACTCCATTCATAAGATGAGGTTTGGGCAGGATTGAGGAATACTGTTGAGGCGGCGTTGGCGTACGTCCTGCTTGCTGTTGGACAAAAGAAATTTTGGTTATTTTACCAAAATTAAAGAATATTTTAGAAAAAAATAAGTAAAATGATTTAAGAAAATTTCATAACGTTGTATATTGCGTATAAGGTAGGCAGAAGAAACTTTGTGTTAAAATATTTCACTCCCTATTCTCAACTCAATTTTCCAGACATCGCGTGAGTTTTTAATATTTTTTTGGCTACATGATTCTCTCGTATATATTAGCGCTTATAACAACGTAGACATGAACTTACAGTTAAGACTGTTCTCCACATTTTCATTTTTAGTACGATTTTGTCTACACTGTTACTTAACTTAAATATCTTTGGGATTTTGATTTAATAGTGTAGTTTCGTATAAATAATAATATAAATAACTATATGCACTTAAAAAATATGAGTATATTGAAATCTAAGACAGACCCTTTAATTTTATTTATACGTATAGAAAAAAATAATGATAGCATGTAAGCTATTTTTTATCCCAATTGATGCACTGTGACTTCCGGGATGAAATTCGGGATTGGAGTCGTAATGAAAAAAACTATAAACTACCCTTGTATGGAGACTATATTCGATTTTTTGGGATTCCCAAGGGATCGGTAAAAAAAACAATTATTCTTTGAGCTCTATATTATTTGAGAAAGTTATTTTTCTACTTTACTGTATTCTTTATATAAAAGAGCAGGCAGAAGAAACTTAGTGTTAAGATACTCCGTTCCCCATTTATCGATACACTGCGAATTGAGTGCGGATCTCAATAATAACTATAACTAGAACAAAGAAATGTGAATCGCTTCACATAAATTTAGTATCTTGTTTAGAGTTTGGAGTTATATAGAACGTCAGCTAAGAAGTAATTACGTAGCGAGTTATATCTAGTGCCGACTAACTTTTAACAAATAGACGTGCCTTTTGACATTGTGTTATTAAAGTTAAATGTTATAAGCTATAGAGTACTTAAATTATTTTTTAAGATTATTTATTACATTAAGACCCTTCTTAGAACTTTAGTTTTAAACTTAAACTAAAAATATTCACTTCCAAAACGAAACAACTGAACAACTGGACTGAACTTAAATAAAAATCTTAGATATACTAAAATACACAATACCGATTGGAAAATATTTGAAACCGATAATAAAAAGGCACAAATAGCAAAATCGTAGACCGGGTTCTAGACGTTCGTTAGATATACCTACACAGACAGACTGGCACTTATTGTGCAATTGATTCGTATTCGCTCCTATTGTGTGTATGATTGAAAACCTATATAGCACGAATACGTCAGCTGAAGCAATGATACCAAACAAAATCGACGTGAAGGAATGGACGTGGATGGGAAATATTTATTTTTACTTTTATTATTACTTTTAGAATTAGGTAGTCGAGGCGCAGTTTCAGTGTCTAAATTTGAAAAAAATGATGTCTTAGTAAAAAAAAAATTGTTCTCTATTTTTACTTATAGTGCTCTATTTGTGCTACATTCTATTGTGGGCTCAAAATTTTTTTAGGCGTCTTAAAAAATAGAAGTTATCAGTATGAAAAGTATGTAATATTGTTAGTGTTGAATAATTGTGTCAGTGTATGTCTATTTGTCCACAAATTTCTCGAAACCTAAAAGCAATAACAAGATGATAATTGCTAATTTGAGTGAGATATATTCCAATTTTGAAGAGTTTTTTTTATTGAATACCTGCCAGAAATAAATAATATGAAGTATTTCTTGTATTCGATAGCCCATTAATCGTTTCAATTGAACCCACTCTACCTGCGGTCGGAGTTACCTCGGGGACTTAGCATATGCGATCACAATTGTAAGCTGAGGCCGTCGTGGCGCAGTACAGGGGTGTGACTGTAACTTGACGTTTGTGGATTCGATTCTCACTCGAGAAAATTCATGAATGTTCATTAATAATATAATATAATTTTTCGCTCTAGGCACTAGGCACGAAGGCAACGCCTCGAAATATTCAGCGGAAGTTACTGAACGGAGTGTCTTAAACACTTGGTAGCCCTGCCTACCCTGCTGGATGCGGGATACAGAGTGAACCTGACAACTCTAAGCTATTTTCATTTGACGCGAGCGGAGCCGTATGTAAAAGCTAGTATAGTATAAATAGAAGATTACATTAAATTGTCTCCACGCTACTAATAATACGACAAAAGGAAAACGCGCAACGTAATATAAAAACGTAACAATGTCGCGTTCCCATTGTTGTTACACGAATGTCTTTTCACGGTATATCATATATACTCTTTTGTTAATTGACAAGTTGAAATCTGACATAATTGTTTATTCAATTGTTTATATAGAATTATAAGATGAGAATGATGTATTTTATTTACGAGGTAACTTTGGTGGAGTAGAATGTGATTTCAAACGTGGTGGATGTGGATTCGATTCCCACTCGAATGAATTGAATTATTCTTATTTTCCCCTTCAGTAAGACAAAAAAAAAGCTAATTGATTTCAGTAAGATAAAGAATTGAGGTCTATTCTCCACTTTGTACCGAACTCTGGAAGCATTGTGTGTCGAGCCTTGCCTGCACTGCTTGTTCTTGTTCCATGCAATGGCTCCAGAGTTCGGTGGAGAGTGGGGAATGAAGTATCTTAACACTAAGTTCCCATGTTCACTCTTTCTACTCTGTTATTTGCGGGCTACAGCGCAATTAGAAAACGCTTACAACGTAGTAATTATTTTTATAATAATCATATAGTAAATATTAAGACCGCCATGGCGCATTAGAATTGTGTCTATACACGAGACGATTGTTAGTTTTATTATCATTTGAATAAATTTATTTATCTTTACTTTATTTAAAAATAAATGTAGTGTCCAGTTACACCACGAAATGTCTCGGACTCGGGCGGAAGTGAGGAACTGAGTGTTTCTCAGAGCCTATCCTGCTTATTATATATTTTCTGGTTAAGAATCGAACCCACTACCAACTGCGCCCCAAGTCTAACGTTTGTCAAATTCACCTCTTTATTTATATACCCATTTTCTAATACGGAGGGTGTAATAAAGAACCTCCCTTTGTAACGTAACGCGCCTTTCAAATAGTAATTACGATGAAAAAAGCTTTTAAAAGACCATCTGGCGTAGAGGAGGGTTTCAAGTTCAATACCTGTTTGGTGTATAATTGATTTTGTTTAGTGTGAAAGGATTGGATGTATTCTTAGTTTTTTTGTGTAGTCAGAAATAGCACTTTTAATATTCGTTTTGGAAAAAGTGGCTACAAAGATTTCATAATAATTTATTCTATTATATATTTGTCAAAACATTATTTTTTTTAGTTCTTTTTAGTTCTATGCTAAGTAGCGGAACCTAACGCAGTACTTTGTCGCAATACAGATCAAAGCAATGAAAATATCGATATACTTGAAGTGATCACCACATATATTATAAAAAAAATACTTCAACTGTAACTCCGACGACTTTAAGTAGTTGTGAGTTTGATTCCCACTCAAGAATAGATTGTTTTCGTTTCCCCGCTTTAGTTACAAGATAAAGCACGGCGTTAAGATTAACGATTCAATACGGAACAGAATATCTTAATAATAAGACCCGCCATTTGCGGGTTAGGCAGAGAGGAGAGGGTAGGTAGAGGAAACCTAGTGTTAAAACACCGTTCCTCACTTTCCGCCACTTGAGTGACGGAATTGAATGCCGGGCTTTTGCCTTGAAAAAAATTAATAAATATATCACAATCCAAAACTCATTATCAAGATTTCGAAAAACCAATTACTCATAGCACCCTGCGGCCAAGTTTCAGCGTTAACAAGCATCGTCGTAATTTAAGTTGTGCGTCCAGAAACTTTACCATAATGGCGGGTGACATCTTTGCTTGAGTCTACGTTTTATAAGTTTTAAACTAATTTTATTTTGTACTGTGCTGTGTTAGCGTGTGGGGGCTAGCGGTGTAGTGGATTAGTGTCTGATTGCTTGTAATGGTTGTGGGTTCTATTCCCACTCGAGGAAATTAAATATTTAAAATTTTCAATAAATCCACCATTGTCGCGTTTACAGTAAAACGCTCGGATAGACTGATATTCGAAAGATATGTTAAAGATATGACAATTTGAATACTTTACAAAATATTATTGCTTACAATATGCTGTACCCTGCAAATATCGGGGTAAGCAAAGAAAAAGAAAACCGGGGAACCTAGTGTTAATACTTCCTTCCCATTAAGACACTTCCATTTTCCACTTTCCGCCGATTTTTGGACACATTGCGTGTTGAGTAGAGAAATTCAACGCCGCGCTTTTGCCTCGTTACCATAGCGAAAATATTAAATATTTAATTTCTTCGACTGTGAAACGCGTAACGCGTAACGTAAACGCGCTTACACACTTAAAACGCGTAAACGCGTACAAATCCCTTTGCCGAGACTGGCATCTTCTATGCGATAGATAAAGCTACAAACCTTTACTAAATTCATACACGAAGAAAATATTTAAAAAAATACAAGCAACCTCAAATGACAGAGCTAGTAGCAATATGATATAAGCCTGGTAAGCCCTTAAGGACTCTCGTGTATAGTCTAATTGGCAATTATTGGCACGTTGGCACTGTACTCAAAGTGGAGGTGCCAAGACGCCAATTACTACAATTTCTACTTCATACAATGTATTATATAAATGATTTAAGATTTCTTATTACATCTTCGTATGTTATTTCTTAAATTTTTCTTTAAGAATTGAAGTTTTAATAAGTTTTTTCTTTATTTTGGTGCAGAACATATGAAATTGAGTAATGTTATACGTGATAGTCATCGGTTCATATGATATTATATGTAATTTAACAAAAGTTGTATTTCATGATTTTTGTTTGATTAATTTTGTGAATCTGTAATCTAATTTTCTGTCAATTATATTATGAACAATATGTTCAATAATGAGAAATATCAACATATAAGCTTATGTATTTTTAGGTTCACGTCTTACGGTATATACAGATATACCGTAAGGCAAAAGGAACTTTTTTGAAAGACACTCCGTCGCCCATTCACCGCTGTGCTTTGAGTTTTATTTTCAACACGAGGAAATGAATATTTTCATTTCTACTTGTTAGTAATTCCCACGAGTGGGAATCACCTACACGCCTTGTTCCACTGTGCCACGATGGTCTTAATATTTTTCTTTTCATCTATTATATAACACTTACCTGCTGCAAATATTCTCCAATGAGCGGTGGGTAGGAGAGGTAGGACTCGGTATTGTTGAAGTAGGAGCCGTCCAGCGGAGGCATCGGACTCGGGGCCGGCATGTAGCTGGGCTTGCCTGTTCATTTACATGTTTTATAATAAAGTTATATATAAATTTATTTTTATGTATTGTTGTGTCTGTAAGCGCGACGTTAGTGGGTTTGATTTCCGTTGGGGAACGTTCATTTTTTAATTATTTTCATTTTCCCGCTCTTGTACACCACACTCAATGTAGCAGACATTTGGCGGAAAGTGAGAAGCTAGATTTTCTTGGTTTATCCCGCTATATGCAGGATATAAAGTAAAGCTGCTAAAAATAGGCTTTACTAAGGTTTCATTTCCAGATTTGTTTAAATTATTAATTATCATTTTATTATTTTAAAATAATTTTCATCGGAAAGGTTGCGTTATAAGAATAATTGATGCTATTTTCGCTAGTTGAAAAGAAGAAAACATTATTCTATATATATAGCCTATATACGTAACTCAGTACCGTATCTGATCGGAATCGACAATGAATGATTTTAACTCTTTAAACATTCTCTTGGGTGGAAATCTACTCTCGTTACGACACGATGTACAATGAAGTTACAAATACTAATATTTTTAGTATTTAATATTTAAAATTTTTAGGCATTCTTCTGTAATTTTGTTAATGAATTTCAATTCTTACCGCTACTCCGTCCCAACGTACTGTGCCCCGACATATCTTTATTCCTATGCGGATGTGGCAGCGTCCTCGCGTGGTCCCCCTCGTACACGGCGTAGTTAGGCGGAGGGTAGTCCAATGGTGGTGGGATCAACCCTTGATCGTCCATCATGTAGGCATCCGTCTGTAAAAGATGGAGCTTTATTCATTTTGTTCAATTTAGTTGAATAGGTAAAGAGACGTTAGTGTTGAAACACTCTGTTTTCAGCTTTTGTCGGTTTTACATTTTTTGTACACTTTATTCCACATATAGCAGAGTAGGCAGAGGGAACCTGCTTTTACAACATTCCGTTCACAACCAGTTTGGAAATATAAGAAGTGGCAGTCACCAACAACCAGTCTTCTAAACAGAGCAAACAACATACTTTAAATAAAATATTTTTCTAAAAGTATTATTTTTTTTTTAAGGTAGGCAATATCATACGAAAAAGCTTTAAAAAAATAACCCATGAAATTATTGTTTTAAAATAGTGTGTGTTTTGGCTCCATCGTAATATTTCGCTATTGAAAGAGATAACTAAAAGAGTCAAAAAGCCAGTCTGTGTTATAAAGTGTTATTGTAAAAAATATGCAAAATGAAAAACGTTTCACCATTAAGAAAAAAACGAAAAGAGAACTAAAATAAATACTTTTAAGACTATTTTTTTTTCTACTACCAGTCACTTGAAGTCATTCTAACAAATGTTTTCATTTTAACATATGTTTCAGTATTACTTATTATTACATAATTTTAAAATAAACAAAGTTTATGGAATTTAAAAGAAATCTGTTATCAAAATCATGATCGTAAAATTTTTAATAACTTATAAAAATTACTTATTTTAAGGCTTAAAAACCTTAACTAAAAATAATGTAGATAATTTTCTTAAAGTTAGAAACATTTCTGGCATTAGTATAAATTTAAAATTGAATTTCTCACCTGATTCATCATATGCCTGTTCGGCATGTTCGGTACTTCCGGTATCGGCGGTGGTCTTTCATCCCCATCTTGAGAATAGGTCTCTGATTTCTCCGAAACTGAACTTAAGGTTTCTCCCGTCATAGTATCATTGTATGAGGATGGTGCGTACATTTCTATAGTATGCGATTTTGACGATTGGCCGGCTTGTTCTGTATGGAAAATAATCATTATTTAATATAGAGCTTACTTTTTTTAACTAGCGATCTAAATGCGACTTCGCTCGTTTCATTTCATTTCTTTTTACGAAACTTCCAGGACATTTATATTTTTTTATAATTGTAATTTACGGTTTCTACACCATACAACATTTTATTCAAATATTAAGATAAGAATTATAAATATAGCAATGTATGATATTTTCTGTTCTCTGTTTCATTGGATATTTTTTCTCTAATTGAGAAAAATATTTGTATCTAAGTACAATATATGCATCGTATGGGACTCGAACCCACGAAGTTAAACTTCTATTACCTGTGAAAATATTCAAATAAAATAACCTCTAAATTCTACTTCTATTGAACACTAACAACATTTAGAACTACACATGACATATAAGGCAAATAAAATAAATAAAAATAAGATTATATCCAAATCGCTTGTATCACGATAGGTGCAGATTAATTCCTGTTTCGGGTAAAATCTTAATACAATATCTAACTTACCTTTGATTCGTCGGGATCGTCGAATAAAAATAAAGCATGCTAAACAGGCGGCGTTACTAGATATCAATATGATCGCTCCTATTATATAGACAGTTGATGATATCGATATCTCCGCGGTCTCTACGTGCTCAGTCACTACGTTTAACTCGCCTACTTCTGAAGAAGCTATAAAGAGGAGAAACAAAAAAGAAAAATAAATAAAAAAATGAAAAAAAAAGTTTTTTAATGGAAGGAGGACTTAAATAAAAGTAACTAATAAAAAAATTGTAAAATAATTGGGAATTAACGAAAAAAAGTTGTAGTACTTATAAGTATATATTTAATTAGTATGTATATTGTTTTTTAATTTATTTAATAAATGGTCATTGTCCAATGTTTGTATGGTAAAATTAAAAATATATCAAATCACTAAAACATAATTAGTAGAACCCATTTATTTGGATAAAACATAATCCTTGGATAAAACCGAAATCATCAAAAAATATTAATGTAGTTCCTAAGAAAAAAATATTAAAAACAAAAAAAGAAATACATCAAAAAGCGTTCTAATCATTCACCATCTAAACAAAGAATATAAAAACAACAGAACGCCCATCAAGTAACATCAAACCTCGTATACGTTTGTTTGTCCGTCTGTGTAGACAGAATCCCACTAACAATACATTTAGTAGTATTAACGCTGTACCAACTATAGTGCCGGTTATTATGAACACTCCCGGCACGTTATATGAGTTGTATTCTTCTGAACTCGACTGGACTGATGTCGGTATTATGTCTGAATTTCATAAATAAATAAATATATATCTGTGTCATATTATTCTGATTATTATTGTTGTTCACTTTTCAGATTCATAATTACTGATTAAAAGACTGTTTGTGAGATTCGAATCCTGATTAACCATAGTTTTAAAATTATTTTGATGATACTCAACGTACTAGTAACGTAGTTGTCCGCGAAAGACGACAATTGCGTTAATTTATTATTTGATTTATTTACTTTTATTAAAGTACAGCAGAGATTTCTTTTTCAACATAATATGAATTGTTTTGTAAAGCAAATAAAATGATGAAATTTTTGGTAAAGTTAGTAAAAAATATCAAACCTAGACCCTATCTGTTGTTATAAATAAATTTTAAGTGATTTAATCTTAATATACCTATTGATTTTTTATTTTTTTCCCATAACGTAGACGTATATTACTATTATGGAAATAGAGATATTGAAGAAGATAAAATCAAGTGTCAATAGTCTCCATTTTCCGATTTCCGCCCGAATTGGAAATAGCGCAACAGTATATTAAATAAAAACCTCAAATAGTTTCCTAGTTTTCTTTATCTACAGATACTTATTATATATATAATACATGTACCAGTCAAAATATATAGTTAACATTTTAAATGATCACTTATTATTCATTTGTTCTCCGCATAAATCATCTCTATGAATATTCTATGAACCGTTTTATTTAAATACACAAATGATTTCATACATTTACATACTTCATTATTAATCAAAATATATTATTGTGCAGTTAAAAATATTATTTGTATTAAAAAGGTTTTATATGAAATGAGGGTATTTGTGTTTATTATTTGAATAAGTATTAAAGTGAGTTTACAATTGTTTTGTTCATTAGGATAATAGATGGATGGATTGTTAATTAAAAGGTTATATCTTGTTTTAATTTTCAGTTTTCTTTTATTGAGGTTATACTTTGTACTAGTTGTTGTATATTTCAAACAGCGTTCTACGCCGCGTAAATTATGTATAACAGTATACATATGTACACAATTTACTCATATATACACAAGTATACAATTTTTCAAGTATTATTTTATAATATAATAAATCAGTCCGATTACCACTTTCCGCACTCAACATTGTACTTTATTTAAATAAACCGGAGAAATATAAAATATTTTATCAAAAAACAATCCACTCGTTAATTTTTTCATCCATATAACTCATTTAATATAGAAATGAATATTTTTTTACTTTCTCGTTGTTTCCAGCAAATAAAAAAGTAGACTCCTTAGTCTTCTTTTTTTGTTTGATTGTGTCCTGAGTAGTAGAACTCAGCGCCATACTTTGTCTTCATATCGGAGTGAGAAATTAAAAATACAATCCATTCCCCTGAAGTGGGAGTCGAACCCATAACCGTCATATTTTTTGTAATTCACCTTAATATTCACTATATAATTATTATAAAAAATACTTACTAAGCGTCGTAGCTTTAGTTTCGTCTGGACGATATTTGCTTTGGCCAATTTTGTTTATAGCCATAACAGAGAAAACATATCCCGTGTTTTTTTCCAATCCATGTAAAGTATATGTGGTTGAGTTACGCGGTGTGACGTCTTCGTAGCGGTAGGACTCGTCATATAGTTTACTAAGGAAAATAATATATTATTATAAATTACTTTTAGACATTATTAAATATTTTAAAGTATTATTTAACACTTAAGTACGATAAATATGATTTTAGAAGACCTATTAGAAGACTAGGAGATCGTAACCAGAGCGAAAAAATTTAAAATATTAAATATTTTCGCCGAATGGTGGAATAGAACCCAAAATCATCGCATCGACAGCCACTATAACGCTGTGTCACGACGGTCTTACCTTTAAATAAGAAGTAACTTATTTCTTATGTCACAAATAAACTTACCGATATCGTATTCTGTACCACGAAAACAGTCCTCCGTCGAAGCCGGGGACCCACGAGAGCGACACAGAGTTGTGTGTCACGTTCGTTACAGTTATAGATGATACTTGATCTAAATACGAAAAATATCTTTAGATATTTTAATAGAAACTATTGAATAAAATACTTTGAAAAGTTGTCGTACAGAACAGGGTTAGCAGATGAAACTGAAATATACTCTATTTATTGCTTTCCGTTTGAGTATTCCAGGCATTGCGCGTTGAATAGCGGAACTTAACGCCGGTATTTTGTCACAGTACGAACCGAATCAATAATATAACAACACGTTTTAAGCGGTCAAAGCGTTTGGATCGCCAGTACATCATAAAAAAAAGATTTTTTTCAAAGCGAACCAGTAGTTGCTGTGATTAACGCGTTCAACAACCATACAAACTCTAGCTTTATAATATTAGTATAGAAATAAAGATTATATGATAATATTATTATAATACAAAATCAAAACACTCAATTTCATAAGTCACTTAAAGATGTATTAAATTAGGATGTGACAGTTCACTCCTGTTTTGAATATCGAGTCTCCATTACCATATCATATGAATAATTTAGGGTTGAATCAACGGTGAACAAACAAACTGTATTATTTTATATATATTTATAAATATATGTATGTATGTTTATTAGATTCTTCGTCTTTTATGAGGATTAGAGGAAATTTTCTAAGAAAATATATAGAGTTTTGGCTTTTATTAACTTTATATTTTTTTAACTAGTATATCTCACTCTGTATGTTGCACAAAACATGGGAGTAGGAGGAAACCTTGGAAACTAGTGGTAACTCTGTTTCCTATTTTCCGTCGAATGAATAGTAGATTTGCGTGTAGAGTGGCGAACTCAACGCCACGCTTTGACTCGTTACCACCAGAGAGATGTAAAGAAAATATTAAATATTTAATTTCGTGAGTCAGAATCAAAAATCAAATAAAAAAATGGCCTAAAAAATATATAAAAACAAAGAAAAAATATTATAATTACTTAAAAAGAAAAAAAAAATCACAATAACCGAATTATAGTATTGACTGCAGTCATTATGAACATATTTTTGAAGGTAAATTGAATAAAGCATCACTTCATATAAGTTGAAAGCTCGGGGGAACTCATTAATGAGGGTATTTTAAATATAACTTTACACGACGATTTAATATTTCAACGCACTAGAGACTTTTCAACTTAATTATTCACTTGTATTTTCATACGGCTGCGCTCGGATGATCAAATGGACAAATAAACAGTTGTATTTAAAGCCTGGCACATTAAATGGACTATACAACACTTAAGCGATTTTGCAATTCGAATCAGTAGTTCCTGAGATTAGAGCGTTCAACCAAACCAACCTTTTACACTTATAATTATAGCTTAGTTCAATAAGCTTACCAGGCGCACTAGTGACGTCCAATTTAACAGACACCGTACTAAATCCCAGATCGTTCCTGGCGCCGCACTCGTAGGACCCATAGTCCATGGACCCAATGTCGTTTATAAGTAAAACGGATGTATACGTTATGGGGTCGTTTTTGTGGAACTCAGCGAAAAATTTCGTCGACGTGTTCACTGGTAGCTTTGCGCCGTTCCTCGACCATGTGAAGTTGGGGGCCGGTGCTGATTTGCATCTGAAATTATATTTTTATTTTAGAAACTGTATGTTAATTTTGATTTAAATATTATATAATAACAGTGTGGTGACTGTAAACCCGATATGTGTGGAAGTCTTATTCAGGAGAATGCCTTATTATTATTTACTCACTGTGAGTCTGGAAACTATCTGTTTCCAGACTCACAGTGACTCAGAGTGACTGTTTTAACACTGTGTTCCCTCTGCTTAACCAGCTGTGTGCGGGATACAGCGTGAAGCTGAGTTAATTTTTTAATTTTTTTTTGATAACAGGACACAGCTTGAAAGTTGAATTGCTGTCACTCAACACGCAATTTCTCCAAAAAATTATAATATTTTTTTTTCCGTCCTCACAATCACCGTAAAAAGAGTAAAACGTTTAGCTTCATATATTAATATACAGATATCAAGCTATTACAACAACAACAGCACGAATTATATTTCAAACAAATTTTCACTGAATTTTCCAATAAAGGAGTATTTAGATTAACTTTAGATTGGCATTAGTGACGTCACTAGTTGTTAATTAGAACTAATCTGGTAGTAAATAAAACGATAACCAACACAAGCCAACAATATGATGATATGATTTTGATTATGTTATTACATTGTGTTTGTGTACTTTGATTCAAAATATATTGGGAAATTTGTAAAATAATATATGAGGAATATATGTGTATTTAGTTTGTTGCCGTTCTGGCTCTGTGCCACCGTAATTGCGACGGTTATAGGTTCTATTCCCGCTTGGAGGAATAAAATATTTAACATTTTATGTTCTTCGCTCCAGAGCGAAAGGATAATAGATGGATTTCAACGTGCTTTCCTTCGTTACCAGTAACGAAGGAAAGCACGTTGTTGAGTTCCGTCACTCAACACGTAATGCCTCTATTTGTCTTCTCTTCTCACATTCGACTAAAAATGAGAAAGGTCAGTGTCGTAGTAGTGTCTTAACACTAGGTTCCCATGTTGGCTCTGCCTACCTTGCTGTGTACGGGATACAGTTTGTAGTTGAAGATAAGTAATTACTTTTAAAAAATCTTAAAAGGATTACGTACGTCAAATGAGCTAGCGGTTTGTTTTCAGTCGGTTGTTCTCATATATTAAATATGAGTCTAATTTCAAGTTTATAATTTATTATTTTGTTATTATAAACATCCAAAAAACAAGACAACAATTTCCATAAAGAGATGCTAACCACGAAAATAAGAAATAAGAATAACATAGCTTGACGACAACGTATGGCTCAGTGGTCAGAGCACTTGACCGGTTTCCAGTGGGCGCGGATAAAAATCCTACTATGTTCAAAAATTTTATAGATATTTTTTAAAAATAATATTAAAAACAATCACTCACTTGCATATCAATCTGCCAACTTGACCAACATTGGAAGCTGATTTGGCGAACGTTGGCGACGTATCCATTTCCGGCTTAAACTTTACTACCAACATGACATCTTCACTCGCTTCCTGTCCAATACCATTGTTAGCAATGCATGCGAAAAGACCAACGTCTTGGCGCATTGCTTTTTCTATAGTTAAGTAACTCGTATGGTTTTTAGGATCGAATGCTATAGAGCGTGTTGCCATGTCGTAGTCTCTTCTAACCCATTTTATACTGTCCGCTGTGAGAGGGTTGCCTGTTGAAAAAAAAGTATATTGGTTAAAGGGATTTTCTTTGTTACGATTAATTTTATGAATTAGACCATAAGACCACCCTGCTGTGTGCGGAAATCAGCTGAATTTCGCACACAGCAGGGTAGGCAGAGAGAAGTTAGTGTTAAGACATTCCGTTCCCCACTTTCTGACGGATTATGGAAGCATTGCCTTGACACCAGAGCGAAGAAATGTAAATATAAATTTAAGAAAATGTTTCATCTCCTTGAGTGGGGATCGAACCCACAACCAGTCGGTTTTACAGTTACACTTTGTGCCCCTGCGCCACTGGCCTCAAAAATATATATAAAAGTATGCAAAGTATATTTAATTTATTTATTGATTAGCTTCAAGATGTATCCCACATATAACAAAGTAGACAGAGGGAACGTAGTGTCCTTTCCACTCTGCCTAATTTTCAGCACATTGTGTGTTGAGTGTTGGAAACTCATCATTATAACCTCGCTTTGTGTTAATATCAGAGTGAGAAAATGTAAATAATTTAAATATAGTCTTTCCCTCGTGGGTATCGAACCCAACAATCGTCGGGTTTATAGTCAGACGCGGGCCTACTACGTCGCGACGATATTAAAACGTGTAATGAAATTAAAAAGCCTACTTGGATACCAATAAAATATTGAACCCGCACCCTTTCATAACAGCGTATAAAAACAGCTAAATCGACGGGCTTTTTTTTAAATTTACCATAAAAGAAACTAAATAACCATTTTAAAAAGTAAAGTCAAAAAGCACATAAAATCGTTGCGGTACCGTTATATTTAATACATTCCTCCTTTTGATTCTAATAAGAAACGTGTCTAGAATATAAGTTTGTTATACGAGAGTGACATTTTGTTTTAGAATTTCTTTTCATATAAATTATATAATAGTTAAGACATTTTTGATTTGTCTTAGCATTAAAAACAAACTGAAATGGCACAGCATTACTATAAACTCGATGATTGTGAGTTCGATTCCCACTCGAGGCAATTTAGTTTTCGAGTTTCATTTCCATTTATTTAGTGGCGGAACTCAACACCGCATTTTGTCTTCGTACCACAACAAATCAGCATCTCTAAATGATTAGCATATGTGTTAGAGAAATTCGGAGGAAAGTTTTTTAACACTAGGTTCCCGGGTTCCCTCTGTCTACTGTGCTGTGTATGGGACACAACGTGAAGCTTTAGAAAGTACATGAGAGTAAGACGTGTCATGAACTTACCATCAGCTATACAAGATAGTACAGCATCTTCGTTAGCATCTGCTATCTCGTTTTGGCCAACTGATTTTATGCTTGCTGGATCTAAAACAAATTATACATATTTTTTATATTGATACTTACAAAAAAACATACAATTGAATATAAAATTTATAAATGGCTGAGGCATTTGAGGCTATTTTTTATACAAAAAATAAATAACTAAATGATATATTTTCAACAACACCACCACAACTCTATATTATAAAACAATTTTAAAGAAATCGGACAATAAACATATTTTACAATATAAATATCGTATCAAATACCATTTCTCACAGTATCAACCGCAGTGTTACACTGAAAACTACTTACAATCCTCCATTATTAAGAGGATGTCGGTATTTCTGCAGACTTAACTGACATTATAGAATGGCTGCTTGGTTTATATATTTTGTAATGTAAATTGTGATGTTAGTTAATGTTTAATTTAATTTTGTTACTATTTGTATGAGACTATCGTAGCGCACTGGCATTGTATTTGACTGTAGGCGCGATGGTTTTAGGTTTTATTTTCATTCGGAGGAATGAATTATTTTCGTTTTTATGCTATAGTAAAAAGACAAAGGCGATGTTGTCGGCACAACGTCTGAAAAAAAAATACGTTGGAAATGTAGTCTTTTAACACAAGGTTCCCTCTGCCTACCCCTGCATAGTATGGAATACAGCGTAATTTAAAAAAAAAAAAAATATTATAAAAATCACTTCTATTAATGATATTGTATGACAAAAACACTAAGGTTTCTTGGCATTAAACAAAAGTGCGCTAGTGCAGTGGCAAGGAACCTACTTGTCTATACTTTCCATCTAAATCCCATTTAATTTAAATGCTTTTATTTAAAACTATTACTTTATTTTGACTATTTATACAAATTATGGTGTTGTACTGTACAACAAAATATAAATTGTTTTATTACTTCGCCTTACAAAAAAATCTTCTCTTCCAACAAATCTGAACCCCTAACCATCGTTTCTATTCTAAAACACTTACAATGCACATTAACAGATATGTTGACGGTGGCCGCGCCTTGAGAGTTGACCGCCTCGCAGGTGTAGACGCCCGCGTCGTGCCGCGACAGGCGC
Source organism: Heliconius congener (assembly GCA_018230605.1). Lineage (NCBI taxonomy): Eukaryota > Metazoa > Arthropoda > Insecta > Lepidoptera > Nymphalidae > Heliconius > Heliconius congener. Next base: position 9,317 of record DWAO01000169.1, on the reverse strand, counting down.
GTCATGTTGAGCATGCTGCCTTCTGATATGATCCTGTCATCTGGAAGAGAAATATTGCGTTAATAATAATAACTAGCTATTAATGCGGCGTTGAGATCCGCCGCAACGTTTTGAATATCGAGCGGAAAGTAGCACACAGTATCGCGCGAATGAATCTTTACGGATTGTGGGTTCAATCCCCACTCGAGGAAATTAAATATTGAATAATTTCGTTTCTTCGCTCTGGTAACGAGGGAAAGCCCGGCGTTGAGATTTCCCACTTTATACGCAATGCCTCCAGAATATGGCAGAAACTTAATTGTCTTAATGGGATGCAGTATCTCAACACTAGGTTTCCAGCTTCCTTCTGCCCTTATGTTATGTACGGGATACAAAGCCTGAAGGTAAAAAAACATAAGAATTAAAAAATATTTAAAAACGATCATTTCCCTAGTGGTAACCGAACCCACAACTCCCCCTCCTCCCTATTCGTCCCTATTTCGTATAAACTACATTGCAATGCAAAATGCAAATAAAACGTCATAGTAACGTGAATATTTATTGATCGTTCTCGCATTAATTACTTCAAAACTTGAAAGTGAACTTTAACAAGTTAAATTATTCAACGGGATTGGATTTACGATACAAACATACCAAAATATTGCTTTAACCGAGGTTTAAATAAATGATTAATGTGGTTATCTATAGCAGGTTGGATGTCGTGGTGCAGCGGTACAAGGGACTGTAAAGGCTGTAGGTTCGATTCGGTGCAGGTTACAGTGTTAAACTAAAAAAGTCTATAAGATAAACCTAAAATAGAATAAGCATAGTTTTGAATTGGATTCCCAGTCCGGTTTCCAAGAACACGAGGCATTGAGTTGCCAGCTTTTTCAGTTTCACGCATTTATCTTCATTTTTTATATTTTTTTCCTATTGCTTAATTTATTTTATTCAACAATTTTATTTATTTTATTTCCCTACTTAGAGAGAAAATCGAACCCATAACCGTTACGTTTACAGTCAGACACAGTGCCGTTGCGGCCACCACGGCTTCAAAGAAATAATTTATAATTTAAATATATTCACTGGAATTTCATTTACGGTTTCCCTTGTTCATCTTTTTACGTTTTAAATGAAACTATGAAAGGAATAAAAGCTTTCTTTAAGTAATTAATTAATTAAATTTAATTGAAGTATTATTCATACAATGATGAATATTAAAATTAACGCCGTCGTTGCGCAGTAATGGCGGTGGGTGTGGGTTCGATGAATATTTTCATTTCACCTCTCTAGCCAGACAAAGCACGGCGTTGAGTTCCACCACTCAAATACAAAAAATACAACGTTTAGTATAAAATTGCTTTTTTTTGGATTATTAACCTTTTAGTTAGTGCTATTTCTTACTGAAGACAGAAGAACCGGAGGACGAACGGAGGGCGTTGTTTGTAAACGGCACAGAGTTTTATTGTAAACATGATAGCTGTGGGTTTAATTGCTACTTGGGTAATGAATTACTTTGATTTCCTCGCTCTTGATAATAAAAATACACGAAATATCCAGAAAGTTAGACGGATTGAACTGGCGCGTCTTAACACTAAGTTCACACTATATCTAGCCTGTTACATGCGGGATAAAGCGTGAAGCTGAAAATAGATATATAAATATAAATATTTTTACGTTTCGTTTCTTCCAATTCTAATACTATAATAGTTTATATCAATACAATTTGTATCCAGAGTAAGTATACGTTATTGCTCTCTCAGTCCAGCGAGTCTAATATTGTCGTCCTCATATCTATTATTTGATTATAAAATATACGAAATGTTGGTTTAGTTTTCTTATATTATGATATTATTTGGGTTTATTCTTTATTTTAGATAGAGTTAATGTGTGTGTGTTATTGCGGGTATTAGTTACAGTGTTGGTATAGTAAATGAAATTAAAAAAAAATAATCAAATCAGCTTCACGCTGTATCCCGCATACATCAGGGTAGGCAGAGGGAACCTTGTGTTAAGACACTCCGTTCCCCACTTTTATCTTATATTAGAATATAGTGTAGTTTTTTCTATTGTTTTAAACGGTGTAAATGCGAGTCTATATATATTCTAATTATTTTGCCTTCTAATTTGATTGAAAACTGCATCAGGATGGAGATTTTTTTAATAAAAATTTGGTAAAGAACGAAATATCCAAATACGTAGTATAACTAGCAGAACTCAACGCCGCGCTTTGCCTCGACACCAGAGCGAAGAAATGGAAATATAAATTTAGGTAAATAATTCATCTCTTCGAGTCACACTTTGTGCCGCTGCGCCACGACTCGCCTCATAACAAATTTTATTTTATAATTAAGTGATGAAACTCAATGCTAACCTTTGCCTCGTTATCAGCGAGGAAATGAAAATATAAAATATTTTAATTCCTCGAATGGGAATCGAACCCACAACCTGTAGCGTTTACGGCCGTACGCATATGCCTTTACATGTAATATATGCATATTAAAAAAATTTGAAAGTTAATTATATAACATATACATACTTTTAATTTACAGCGGCTCAGAACGCAAATGATGATAAATTACCAAAGTTTTCGATTTCGACACTTAATTAGTTGATATTAAGCTACAAGCTCATACGAAATGTTACTTGTGGAGTAAATGTGTATAATCTATACATATAAATAAAATTTAAATGTCCGTCTGTGATTTCAAAATAGCTGTAACTTCTATAGTTATTTACACGATAACAAAGAATAAAGAAGCAATTTGTAAAAAAATTGTCTGCCTTTCTGTTTGTGAAGAGTTAGCAGAATTAATCTAAAGAAGAACTGAACGGAAATCTATATGAGACTAACACTGAAAAATTACACTTTTCTTTACATTTCGCAATTTTTTGGAATATTACGCGTTATTCAACGGATCCTAACGCCACGTTTAATCTAAGCATCGAATAGAAACATTACATTACAGATTAAAACGCTAAATCTAATCAAATATGGATTCGAGTTAACTAACACAAAGTGAACGCAGGAACAAATAAGTAACAATGGCAATAAAAAAACGTACAAAAGATTATCGAATCAGTTATTAATGAGCGAATTTCAAAGGAAAATTAAAAAAAACTGCATATGTATGTTGGAAGCTCGAGGGAAATCTTTAATGAGGGCATTTTAAATATAACTAGATATATATTTCATATATTGTACGGCGATTTAATATTTCTCTTTCTCTCTCTTTTTAAATCTATTATTTATAAGCTTTGTCCTGTGGATTCGCACGGGTGTCCAAATGTGAGTTAACTGAGAGTTGTGTATGACATAAGATTTTTTTAGCTTCACGCTGTATCCCGCACATAGCGGGATAGACAGAAGAGACTTCGTCCAAATTAAGACACATACGTTCTCCATTTTTTGTCGAATTTTAGAGGCATTTTAAATTGAGTGGAAATGAAAATATTAAATATGTCATTGCCTCGAGTGAGAATCGAACCCACAATCTTGCGCATCAATTTTCCTAAACTAGCCTAACAATATTAGTATAGATTTGGTAATATTTTTAATTAATATTTGTAAAGTATCTCACAATTTATAAAAGTCGTAGGTTAGATTATTATTCAATGGAATCTATCTATTAAAAAATAACATTATATATATTGAAATTAGGCAGAAAGTCCAGAGCTGAATGACTCGACGCTAGATTTTCACTGACTTCCCAACTACAGATAGTTAGTAGTTGGTAAGTCACTTAGTATCACACATCAAATATTCGCAAAACTTAAAAACAGTAATTTTCGTAGTCATGTGGTTATTTATCTATTAATAAAGCTTACAAAAAGGGACCTTTTAACTTTATTATTTATTTAGTAAAAATTGTTTTGTATTCGATTAATTGTTTCTAGCAACTTTTAATAGGATCAGTTTTAAATATAGAATTTAATAAAGTAACCTTTTTAGTTACCTAAAATTGAAAGCAGATTAAAAACATTTCATTTTATAAGTTTAATTAAAAGTTAAACTTTTAAAAAAATATAGCAATTGCACGATTTTTCTGTAAGCAGAGGGAATTCAATGTTAAAAACTCCGTTCCCAAGCACCTCTCCCAATTTTCGAGACGGAACGTGTTAAGTGGCGTAACTCAACGCTAAGCTCTAACTACCAGAACGGAGAAATAAAAAATAAAAAAAAATAATGTAATCAATCACTTGACGGAGTATCCAACCCACACACTTTTCGTTTACAATGAGAGGGCTGTTATAAATGTATAAATTTAAAAATAAATTTAAATCCAACATGGATATTAGAGAACGCTTCAGCCTTCGTACTAAAGTGCGTAGGTGTAAAGTGAGCTTCTTATATCTAATTTTGTATATTTTTATAAATTTGTTATATCTTTGTAGATTTTTTAGAGAAGAATAACAATTCTGAAGGAAAGATTTTTAGTATTTTTTTTAATTCCACGCGTGTCCTAGAGTAAAGGCACTCCGTTCCTCATTAAGAAACTTCCGTTCCACATTTTCTGCCAAATTCTTGTGGAATTGCCTGTTGAGTGGCGGAATTTAACGCCACAATTTACAAAATGCCTCGTTACAAGAGCGATGAAATAAAAATAATAAATATTTCATTCCGCAGATAGGAAATCGAACTCATAACCGTCGCGTTATACTCTATCCATTTCGCCACGACGGCAAAAATATATTTTATCTACTTACTGATAGTGCTATATGACGACTGCGTTATAGGAAGGCCGTCTTTGGTCCAGGTGTACGTAATGCTTCCAGGGTTGCCTTCCGCTCGCAGCATTATAACTAGGGGTTCGTTTTCCACCCCAACAGTTGTGTAGGGGGTAGTTTCGTCGAATATCGGTGCATCTGTGGAAAATATATTTAAGGTCAAATAAAAGTTTAAAATTGTTTATTGAAATTGAAAAGTCAATTGAGTATGGGTCAATGGGTAGAAGATCGAATGAATGTTCACGACTTTTTAGCTTTTTAGCCGAATAAAATAGGGTAGGCAGTTGAAATCTAGAGTTAGGACACTCCGTTTCCCACTTTCAGCCCAGTTTTCGATACATTGGGTATTGTGCAGCGCAATTCAAAGCCACCTTTTATCTTGATACCAGAATGTCTCAGAAATACGTAGTGGCAATCGAACCCACACAACCGTTGCATTTATAATCGGACACTGTGTTACTGCGCAACGACAACATATTTTATACTAAATAAACCCACCATTAATGTTAGATAGAGCCAATCCAAAGTGTTAGTAAAAAAACAGGAAAAACAGTAAAACTTCTTTCAAATAAAATAAACGATACAGTGCTTTTAAAGTTGAAGCTTTTTGTAAAATCGTCAAATGTAAGGTCTTTGTAAGCTAATTTCTTTTTATATCATTTTTATATTGTACTTTCTTTATTTTCTTTTTAAGAATAAATTTTCGTTGACAAAAAGAAAATTTTTCACTATTCCCAGACTTAAATTCACGTTTTTTACAGCGTATAGCAGTATCAGGAAGAAGAAATCTAGTGTTCGGACACTGCATTTCACATATTCCTCCTATCCTTCGAATTTAAAACATTGTTGCATAAATTACGGAAGTCAACGCCGCGTTTCATCTTGCTATCAGAGTTAGAATCAAACCTGACGAAATCCCGCTATTCTACAACGGCCTCTAAAATCCTATTTCCATACTAAGATCCAAATAAAAAAATCATATAAAACCAACTTGGGCGCGTTGATAATATCTAAAGAAGTGAAAAGCTAATCCCAAGTGCAAAGCCTTAAGAAACTATTCAAACAGCCGCTCAGTAAACTGAGTAACGTCGACAGTCAACACTCTATTATGTATAGAGATGAGACGACAGACGATGTCTTACCACGAAATTATTCGTAAAGTAAATTGAATATGAAATAAAATGGTGTTATGTTTGTATTTTTCTTGGTTGGTATATACAGAGTTAGGTGGGCGCAGTGGAATGTCTGATTTGAACATAATGGAGTGTGAGTTTGATTTTGAGTTGTTGAAATAAATTATTTTCTTTTCATGTGATATGGCTTATATATTTCCTTGATTAATGGACTGTTTTCTATGAAAATATTTATTTAATTTGAAACGGTAGTTTCTAAGTACAAATTAGAAAGAATTAAAAAGCTCATTCGCCTTAATGATGCTATAAGTAATATGAAAAATAGAGAAAACTAAGAAAACGCAACAGCAACCGACAAAGTGTATAAATAAGATTAACTTATAGAACTTTTGTCATTGTTCAGAATCTTGGACACCTCATAAACTACTTTTAATGCTAATGACAATATAAATAATGAAAATTCTTATAAAAAGGTATAAAAATTATGTTACACGTTGGACGGAAAGTAGGAAGCAGAGGCATTTAAAACTAGAATTTCTCTACCTATCGTGCTATACGTGTACACGTTGTATGTGAAGCGGGTAATAAGACACTCCGTTCCCCAAGCATCTACGCTTGTTGTCTAGTTACCAGAGCAAAATTCGTTAACTCAAATGGGAATAGAACCCACAGCACCGTCGTGCCTAGAGTTAGATGTTTTGCCGTTGCACCACGACGACCCTATACACTGTTGTGTTTATCGTAGTGTTTCTGTCAGAAATATATTTTTTAATTGTATGAAATAATCAAGATTTTAAATTTAGTCTCTTCTTAATAAATTTTATGTGAAGAAAAAGAAATAAAAATAAAAATACATACGTATATATAAATGAATAAATAAAAAGAAAGTTACACAGTATCCAAAAAAATGCATAATATTGAGGTCCGTATCATTTACACGTACTCGTGGATACAGATTACGGGCGAAACTGTCGTTAAATTATATGTGGCTAGGTCGAAAAGAAATCTGGTATTTGTTTTAGTAGAGGACTGGGACAAAATATGTATAGAGGCCGTCGTGGCGCAGCAGCACAATCTCGCGACTGTAAATACGTGGGTTGTGGATTCGATCCTCACACGAATATTTTAATTTTTTCGCTTTATAACGAAGCAAAGTGCGGCTTTGAGTTCCGCTACTGAATACGCAACGCTTTGACAATTAGGCGGAAAGTGGGAAACGGAGTGTGAACACTAGGTTCCCGAGTTCCCTTTGACTACCCCGCATCGCACCGCAAATAAACGCACATACTGATTCATAAGTAGGAAATAACAATAGGTATAAATAAAAAATATATCGTTACATGAAACAAATATCTCGAAAGAAAAGAATCTGTCACTGTGCATATCAAATAATTAACAAGAAAATCTAAACCAGACTCTCTCAATTCTAGTTTCTGTACAACACATACAAACTAAAAAAAAGGAAAACACAAAAAAAAGACAAGACTCCATTTGCTTTTCAAAAAAAATCATTTTGTTTTCTTTAGAAATAAAAAAAAACAACTCCAAGCGGAATGTAGGGTACTTACATAATACTTTCAGCGTGAGAGCGTCGTGCACACTCCTCTGTAGCGCTTCGTTCAGCGCCTGGCAGGTGTAGACGGCGCCGTTGTGCTCCTTTGTTATATTTAACTTCAATTCTATAGTGGATACTGTGCCGCCGTGTAGACCTTTCTTCAGCTGCATTGGAAGACCTGATGAATGGTTATTGTTGTCATTTTCACGGAAAAATTATAAATACGTTTATTTTGATATGTTTTTTTGCTTAATGTTGTATTCCGCACATAGCAGTGTAGACGGAACCTGGGGACGAAAGTCAAAGATAATAAAAATATTAAATATTTCATTTCTTCGAGTGGGAATCGAATATGTCGTGCTTATTTATTTTTTAACAAATTGAAGTTTAAAACCGAAGCAGTGCGCAGGTTCCGCTTGAAATTTGCGGGTTGCAACGTTAAGCTATTATCAATATTTAGTACTTACCTTGTACAGGGATACCATCTCGCCACCATGATAGCACAGCGGGTGGATTACTAGACGCGGCATCACAGTAGAGTGTAGCTTCGATTCCCGGTTTAAGTTCTTCTGGTTGAGCTCGAACTTTGACAGCTTCTGGGGCAACTGTGTAGAAAAAAATGTATATGCACTTATATGAAATGTTTACTGAAGTTAATTACTTTTTGATTAAATTTAAAATACATATTTTTATAAGGAAAATTAAATCGTTTTTTAACCTAAAAATGCGATATGCAGAAAGAAAAAGCAGTCGAATTTTAATGAACAGAGTAATAAAAATAATTAAATATTCATGTTGTATGTGTTTTTTTAAATTTCTAATTTCTATGAATTTTCATAGTTTTATTTTTTGCATGATATTTTATCACGTTATTAGGAATATGGATATAATGAAATAAGAGTATAAATATATGAGTAGCAATCTGTCTGTATAAATAACATGAGCAACAATCTATCTGACTTTCCACTCAATTTCAAGATATTGAATTGCGAAACTCAAAGCCTCGCTATATTTACCAAAGCGTGAAAATTAAAATAGTTCAAATATTCCCTCGAGTGGGATCGATCCCACAACCATCACATTAACAGTCATACGCTGATCCACTGTACCACAATTGACATATTTTAAACCTAGACAGAAAGACAGTCTATCTTTTTAATAAGGATAATAATACGAAACATCCGCAACAAAACAATTAGAGTCAAGACCAAGTTAGAAACTAATGATTTAACGGTACAAAGACTTTAACTTCAAATTAAATTCTCTAAGTTTGAAATTAACTAATCGATATTTTCACTTGAAAATTGTTTGTTAAAAGATAACTATTTGAGTTGGATCGAAGTATTTTAACGGAGATATAATATAGTTGGGTTATTCAATTAAGTTATTTCAATTGCTTATTTATATTAGTAACTTTTTGAATATAGCAAAGTATTAAGTGGTTGAAACGATGTTTAGTTAGTATTGTAAGTTTTACTTCGTGTTAGCTTCACGCTGTATCCCGAATATAACAATGTAGGCAAGGAGAACAAAGAGTTTAAACGTTTTTTATTTTCTGTCCAATTCTCAAGACATTTGCGTAATCAGTTGCAGAACTCACTTTCTTGCTTTGTCTTGCTACTAGAGCGAGGAAATTTAAATAATTAATTTTCCGGAGTAGGAATCACTCAAGAAGGTATCACTACGTAATTACAGTAATATTTAACAGAACAAAAATGAACCGATCGCATTGTGGGCAACCGCACTTTGAAGCGATTTAAAAATAATATCGCGGATTTATTATAAAAATATTACTTTAAAACTATTGTAGTGTAGTTGTTACTATCAATTTAAAGATAAGGTTATAGGTACCAATCTAAGTAGGATACAATTTTTTCTTTATATGTATTATATATATATTTTTTTTTTGGAAAAGACACGGC